>PVKH010026083.1:0-13277 GCA_004027955.1 Chaetophractus vellerosus | reverse complement strand
GGGGGGGAACTGGATGAATGCTTGCGACCTGTGGGTGAGGGGTTGTGACTGAAGAGGTGGGAGTGCTCTTTTCGCAGTGTGGAGGGGAGGTTTCGCAGCTTGGGGGTGAGGGTTGAGGGGCGTATCTGGGGGCGGCCTTGGGGGTGTGTGGGAATGTTCATCCTGTAGTGGTGTGGTGTGTCGGTGGGTGAAGAACCCGCGCAGTCAGGGGGAAGGAGATGGGCTCACTATTTTTGGAGGTCTGATTCACTCAGAAATAGACAGGGGGGTCAACTCTTGGGAGCAGGGATGTTTCCCGGTGGGGGATGAACCGGTGAGCCAGGACACTCTGTGGCATGAATCTGTGAATCCTGTTGTCTGGGTAGTCAAGCCTGCGGGGCATTTTGGGCCCTGGGGTGCTGGGGAGAGACAACATGGATCAAATGAGGGGCATTTGGTGGCCCATGGAAGTGTTTTCCATTGCCTTGCGGTGATGGACACGGGACAGGGTGATAGTCATCAAAAAGTACAAAAGTGTACGATCTAAAATGTGGACCTTGATGTGGACCAGTGACAGTGTTGGGGAACTATGTTTCACTATCTGTTTGTCAGTTATGTTGGTGCTGCCATCCACATAAAAAAAGGGTTTTGGTATGGGGGTGGGGAATGGAGGAGGAGGTTGAGTATATTAGATTGTCTTGTATTCTGTGTGCGACTCTGCTGTGACCTAAAACTTCTTTGAAAATTAAATGAAAAACGGAGGGCTGCTTGAGAGTGAGAAGGGAAGGTGCCACGAAACAGACTGGACACCAGATATTGCACCGATAAGGCAAAATCAGGAAAAAATTGTATACATACATATTTTTTTCACATTTTTTGAATAACCCAATCCTTTAACAATATGTTGTTTTCTTTTTCCTATTTTTTAAATGTTTTAAAATTATTTTTTATTTTTTAAGTTCTCCTATATTTTAACTCTTACATTTAAATATCATTATTATTTCATTTTCCTATTCATTGCAATTGGCTATTGTTATGGGCTTCACCTGTGAAGAGGCTATGGATCACAGAAGGGTCACAATGGGGACAGAAGAGGATCATTGGTGGGGGTGTCTAGCTTGGGCGTGTCTAGGTGTCTAGGGCGTGGGGGTGCATGGGAGGAAGTCCACCTGAACATACATAAAGGTATGCATAATTGTTCAAATGCTCATGGGGCATAATCACGGGGTGAAGAATTACTCAATAAATGGGAGAACACTGAATTCCCATCTTGGAGAGCTCTGCCATATTTTTCAGAAGAGTAGCAACATCCCCCCGAGTGCAGGGGCAGTGTCTGGCAAAGGAGGATGATCCATTGATGGGCCCTTGTTATTGGTGACTACCCTTATGAGTCTTTGCTGTAATAGCCTAGTGTTAAGGGGTGCCAAAGAGTTGCGTCTGGAGAACCTCCTTGTTACTCAAATGTGGCCCCCTTAAGCCAAACTCAGCATATGAATGCATTACCTTCCTCCCAGCATGGGACATGACTCCCAGGAATGAGCCTCCCTGGCAACGAGGGATTACTAACAAATGCCAACGGGCATAACGACTGGAAAAAGACTCCAAAAAAAGGGGGAAATGGTAAAGACAAATGAGTTCATAAGGCTAAGAGACTTCAAAGTGAGTGGGGAGGTCAACTCAGAGGTAACACTTATGCACATCCCAGTAGGACCTCCTAGGCTTCAAATATGGATATCACCCCAAACAGAGGTCCTTCTGAGGGCTTTGGAGATATCCAGGTCCTATAACAGGGCAGATAGCTCCAGAGTTTGGTGCCTTACCAGTGGGGCCTAATTTGGAACCCTTGCTCCTGAGAGTGACAGAGACTGATCGAAATATGTCTTCACTGCACATGGTCCATCTGTCTCTTCTATTCAAACCTATATTTGATGCCAGAGTTTTAGGTGTACTTCCAGAGACCAGAGCCTATGGGCTGTCCATGTGCCAAGTGGGTCCAGAGGCTCTGTGGACCTGCAACTCCTACTCTACAACTCAATGGACTCACCCAGGACACCTAGTGGGGAGATGATTTTGGACGATGGCTATCCTGGGGAATGGAGAGAGCCTGCAGATGTAGGCAGGACAACTCTTCCATCGTATCCATGGGATATAAGCCCCCCCTCACTTGGTGGTGGAGGGGACATCACCATCCCAGACTCCTCAGGATTGGGGGAAGAACTATGGACTAGAATGGACTTGTTGGTGTCCTGTTATAGACTTGTGATTCATGCAATGGAAGAAATTACAAAATTATGTGGTTTCAGGGGCCACTGTACACTTTGAGGGCTGGGAGAGGTAAGGGCTATTGTAATATGGGGGTTTTTTTTGGGACTTGGGAATTGTCCTGGGTTATGTTGCCTTGCAATGGAGGATATAGGCCATTTTATATCATCATGTATCATGCAGAACTGTATGGGAGAGAGGGTGGTCTACAGTCTGAACTGTGGTCCATGCTTGATGGCAAAGCCCCAAAATGTGTATATCTATAACATGGGTTGTGCCACACTGATGAAGGATATATATGTGGGAGGTTGTGGGACATGGGGGAGGTGTGGCATATGGGTACTCCTAAAATTTCTGTGTAACATTTATGTAATCAAAGTATCCTAAAAATATAAATAAATAAATAAATAAATAAATAAATAAATAAATAAATAAATAAATAAATGATAATGAGAGACACAACAAAGCAGGGAACGGAGGTGGCTCTAATGATTCAGCCCCTTCCTCCCACATCAGAGGCCCCAGGTTCAGTTCCTCGTGCCTCTTAATGACAGAGCACACAGAAAGTGCAAACAATGAGGGGGTGGGGAGAAATAAATAAATAAAATAAATCTTTTTAAAATATCAACATCAAAAGCTGGTTCTTTGAGAAGAACAATAAAATTGACAAACCCTTAGCTAGATTAACAAAGAAAAACTGAGTGATAATGCAAATAAATAAAATCAGAAATGAAATGGAGATGTTACGACTGACCCTGAAGAAATAAAAAGGATCATGAAAGGATATTATGAGAAACTGTATGCTAACAAACTAGTCAACCTAGATGAACTGGAAAAATTCATAGAAACACACAACCTACACTGACTCTACAAAGAAATACAAGAACTTAACAAACCAATCACATTTAAAGATAAGATTGAATCCATCATCAAAAATCTCCCAGCAAAGAGAAGTCCAGGACCAGATGGCTTCACAGGTAAATTCTACCAAGCATTTCAAAAAGAATTAACACCAATCCTTTTTAAACTCTCCCAAAAAGTTGAAAAGGAGGGAAAATTACCCAACACATTTTATGAAGCCAACATCACCCTAATACCAAAGCCAGATAAAGAGATAACAAGTAAGAAAAATTACAGATCAATCTCTCTAATGAACATAGATGCAAAAACTCTCAAGTAAATACTTCCAAATAGAATCCAACAAAATATCAAAAGAATTATACACCATGACCAAGTGGGATTTATTCCTGGTATGCAAGAGTGGTTCAACATAAAAAAAAATCAATTAACATAATATATCACGGCCCGGCTAGATAGCTCAGTGGATAAAGAGCTCGCCGGTGTACCACATGGGAGGCCCCGGGTTCGGTTCCCGGGGACCTCTCCGAGCGGGCAGACGGCCTTGAGAAAGGCAAGCCACCGTGGGTGGGGCAGAGCCGCCGTGGGCAAGGCAAAAAAGCCACCATGGGCAGGGCGGAGCCCCCACGGGCATGGCAAAGTCACCCGTGAAAAGCGGAGCTGCCACCTGCGAACTGCGGAAGCCAAGCAGCCCGCAAAAAACATGGAGGACTGCTGCCCGCAAAACATGGAGCGGAGCCGCCCGTGGGAATGGAATGGAGCCACCCTCAAACAGAGCGAGCCACCGCCGTGGAGGGGCCTACTCGGCGCGTCGCCGCGGGGACGGGGGAGACAAGAAGCAGACATAGAAAAAACACAGAAGAATGGACACACAGCAAGAGCAAGCAGAAGGGGGGGATATGTAATAAATAATAAATAAATCTTTAAAAAAAACATAATATATCACATTATCAAATTGAAGGGAAAAACCACATTATCATCTCAATCAATACAGAAAAGGCATTCAACAAAATCCAGCATACTTTCTTGATAAAAACATTTTGGAAGATAAGAGTAGAAGGAAAATTCTTCAATATGATAAAGGGCATATATGAAAACTCACAGCCAACATCATACTAAATGGGGAAAGTTTGAAAAGCTTTCCCTCTAAGATCGGGACCAAGACAAGGATGCCCACTGTCACCACTGTTATTCAGTATTGTGCTAGAAGATCTAGCTAGAGCAATTAGACAAGAAATTAATGGCATCCAAAGTAGGAAAAGAGCATGTAAAACTGTCACTATTCATGGGTGACATGATCCTATATTTAGAAAATTCTGAAATGCCTATGACAAAACTACTTGAACTAATAAATGACTCCAGCAAAGTGAGAGGATACAAGATCAACATGCAAATATCAGTAGTGTTTCTGTACACTACTATTGAAAAATCTGAGGTGGAAATCAGGAAAAAATTCCAATTACAATAGCAACAAAAAGACTCATATAGCTAGGAATCAATTTAACCAAAGTACAGAACCTATATTCAGAAAACTACAAAACAATGCTAAAAGAAATTAAAGAAGACCTAAAAAATGTAGACACATTCTGCCTTCATGGATTGGAAGACTAAATATCATGAAGATGTCAAACTGATTCATAGATTCAATGCAATACCAATCATAATTCCAAAAGCCTACTTTACAGAAATAGAAAAGGCAATTACCAAATTTATTTGGAAGGGAAAGTGCACCTGAATAGCCAAAAGCATTCTAAATAGAAGAGTGATGTGAAAGGACTTTCACTGCCTGACCTTGAAACATACTACAAAGCTACAGTGGTCAAAACAGCATGGTTTATAGTTTATGTATGTTCATGTATGAATGATATACTTCAATAAATTGTTTTTTTTAAAAAAAAAAACAGCATAATATTGGCATAAAGATAGACACATTGACCAATGGACTAGAACTGAGAGTTCAGAAATAAACCCTCCCTCACTACCAAGGATTGAACCTAGAACCTTGTACATCGGATCAGACACTCAACCACTGAGCTACATCTGCCCCCACAACTGGTTTTTGACAAACCTACCTACCAAGCCCGTGTTAATGGGACAAAATCTCTTCAACCAGTGGTACTGGGAGGACTGGATATCCATAACCAAAAGAATGAAAGAGGACTCCTATCTCACTCCCTATGCAAGAGTCACTTCAAAATGGATCAAATTTAAAAGCCAGGAACATAAAACTACTAGAAGAAAATGTAGGGAAACATCTTCAAGATCTTGTGGTAGGTGGTGGTTTCTTGGATCTTACACCCAAAGCATGAGCAACAAAAGAAAAAACAGATAAATGGGACCTCCTTAAAATTAAACCCTCTGCACCTTAATGGATTTTGCCAAAATATTGCAAAAGAATGAAAAAATTTTTTAAAAATTTTTTAAAAATTGCAAATGCAGCTGGCTAAATGGGAGAAAATATTTGGAAATCACATATCTGATAAGTGTTTAATAACCATGATATATAAAGAGATACTACAAGTCAACAAAACAAAGACAAACTACTCGATTGAAAAGTGGGCAAAAGAGTTGAACAGACAATTGACCAAAGAAGAAATACAAATGGTGAAAAAAACTTGAAAAAATGTTCAACATCATCATTGATTAGGGAAATGCAAATCAAAACTATATTGAGATATAATTTAACATCTATTAAAATGCTCACTATTAAAAAGACAGAAAACTACCAATGTTGGAGAGGATATGGAGAGATAGGAACACTTACTGTTGGTGGGAATGTAGAATGGTACAGGCACTGTGGACCACTGTTTGGCAGTTCCTATGGAAGCTGAATATAGACTTGGCACGTGGCCTGGCAATACCACTCCTGGGTATATACCCAGAAGAAATTTGAACATTAACACAAACAGACATCTGCACACCAATGTTCACAGTGGCATTATTCATAATTGCCAAAAGATGAAAATAACCCAGGTGTCCATCAAACAATGAATGGATAAACAAATTGTGATGTATGCACACAATGGAATATTATGCAGCTGTAAGAAGAAATGAAGTTGTGAAGCATATGACAACATGCATATACCTAGAGGACATTATGTTGAGTGAAGCAAACCAGACACAAAAGAACAAATACTGTATGACTGTGCTATTATGAACTAAATATGTTGTGTAAAATCATGGAGTTCACACAATAACTAGAATATAGGTCATCAGAAAATGATGATGTTAGAGAATGGAGTTTAGAGAATGGAGGGTTAACTTTTGCAGAACTGGTAAAAAGGTTGTGTGTTAATCTTTGGAAGTGAATAGAAAGGGTGAAAGTACAACATAATGTTTCTAATTAGCAGTGCTTTATATGGGTATGACAGTGGTTGAAAAGGAAAGTCTAAGGACATGTATATTACTAAAAGGAAAGCTAAAAATTGTAACATGTGAATGTATAGCATAGGGAAACTTCATGTGACATATGAGTATGGGTAATATTGCATATATAAGACTGTTTTTCTTTGAAACTGAAGAAAGGTTATGTAAATGTTACAAGATGTTAATATCAGGCAAAAATTATGCTGAGTAAAAGAAACCACACACAAAGTACTACATATTGTATGATTCTATTTACATAAAATGTAAACACAAATCAATTTGTAAACATGAAACTAGATTAGTGGATATATACATATATGTGGATATGTGGGCTGAGAAAGGATAAAAGGATTGAGAGGTGACAGCTAAGCAGTGTGGAGTTTTTTTAATGAAATTGTTCTAAAATTTTTTGTGGTGATGAATGCACAACGCTGTGATTATAGTAAAAGCTATTGATTGTACTCTTTGGGTAGAGTGTATAGTATGTGAATATATCGCCATAAAACTGCTTTAAAAAAAATGAGGGGAGTGGATGTAGCTCAGTGGTTGGGTGCCTGCTTCCCATGTACAAGGACCTAAATTCAATCCCCAGTACCTCCTAAAACAAAAAAAAAAAAAAAAAGAATCCCTTTTCTAATTTGAGAACAGGTCGAGTTTGCTGAAGGATGTGATGAGGCTATAATATGTCTTTTCATCATGTTAATCCTGCATTGTCAATTCTCACCACTACAGGTACATGCATGTCTGCTTCCTCAGTGACAATGGCCTCTACAGTAACGTCTGTCAGAAACAGGATGCTGTTGGTTGAGCACCCAATGCTGTTTGCGATCTTTTGGTAACTCTCATTCTCTACCTTGCATCTGATCTTGGTATCAAAGTGACCATCAACAAGCTCAAGATTACCTGCCTCAATAGAATGCCCAAATAATAGTTTCGATGCCTCTACACTCCCTGAAGAGTAGATATACCCCTCCATTCCAGCCTCTCTCCATTTCTTGATTGCTGGGACCACATCTTCAAAGAACTCTGCTTTCTCAGCTGGGAAGGCTGCGCTCCACATGTGGCCCTGCAGCTGCTTCAAGGCAGAGACATCTGCCAGCACACGATATCGACCACTGCTTGGTTATCTGTTGCAGGTCATCCTCCCTGTTCCCAGAGGCTGCAGGGATCAGAACAGCTCCTTCCAGGTGGGAATCCTCTTCAGCCTGCGATATCTGGCAGGATCACAGTGACTTAGACCGGCACTGAAAGCACGACCATTTCCTTTCCGGGTCCTACTAAGGAATCCGCCTACAGGTAAGAAGGATGGATGGAGGGTGGAGGTGGCGGCTGCTCCTGCAGAACCGGCCTGAGCTTCTGACAGCCCAGAGAGAAGTTCAGAGCTAACAACTGCATGTGGGGAAGAAGCCATCTCGGCGGACCTGGAAGTGGAGAAAGAGTCCTCCCAGGGTCCAGAACTATTAAGGGTAGGAGGCAGATACCACATGAATAGGGAAAGAGGATGGCCCTCATTTCTGTTTATCTCAGTGTTTTATAATTTCCCTTATGACTTCTGTGGATCATTGGTTGTTTTTAAGAGTGTGTTGTTTAATTTGCACATATTTGTGGATTTTCCCATTTCTCTTCTGTTAGTGATTTTTTTCTAGTTTCATTCCATTTTGGTCTAAAAAAGATACTTACGGTTTTTAAAAAAAACTAAATGTGATGGGGTTACCAACAGTCTAACCTAGGGAATGTTCCATATTCTGAAGTGAGAATAATGTATATTCTGCTGGGTCTCTTTGGTTTATAGTTTTATTCAATTCCTCTATTTCAATATTGATCTTCTGTCTCATTTCTCTATCCATTTATGAATGTGGATAAATTAATCTCTTCAACTATTATTGTGGAACTAGTTCTTCCTTTAATACAGTTTTTCTCCTATATATATATATTGGTGTTCTTCCTTTAATACAGTCAGGTTTTTTCCTCCATATATATTGGTGTTTTTCTGAGCAAATATGTTTATAATAATATCTTCTTGATAGATTGATCCATTTATAGATGTATAATTTTTGTCTCTTTTAACAATATCTGACTTAATTTTGTCTGATATTACTCTAGCCAGCCCAGCTGTCTTTTGGTTAATATTTGCCTGCAATATTGCAGTATTGTTTCCCATTCTTTCACTTTAAAACTATTTATGCCTTTGTAACTAAAGTGGGTCTATTAGAGACAGTGTATAGCTGTATCATCTTTTACCCTTTATACCCATCTCTATGCTAATAAATTAGAGTTTAACCCATTTTCATTTAAAGTAATTACTTATAAGGAAGGGCTTACATCTTCCATTTTACTAGTTGTTTTCTATATGTATTCTTGGTTACTTAATTTCTCCATTACTAGCTTCATATGTGTTTCATTGATTTTTTTCTTAGTGTTTCATTTTCATTTCCTTCTCATTTCCTTTTATACCTTTTTTTTCTTTTGACTTTTTATTTTGAAATAATTTCAAACTTACAGGACAATTGTAAAAATAATCCATACAGAAAACTCCAACATCCACCCCTACCTTGACACCCAGACACACCGATTTTAACATTTACTATATTTACCATATCATTCTATGTATCTAACATTTTCTGAACATTTGAGAGTAGGTTGTATACATCGTGCTCACTCTATTTCTATGTACATTTCCTAAAAATAAGGATACTCACAAGTTCAAGAAATTTAATATTGATATAAAGCTTGCGTTCCAGTTTTTCCATATGTCTCATGAATGCTTTTATGATAACTTTTGAGGTTTTTTTTTTTTGAGGAACAGGGGCTGGGAAATGAACCTGGAATCTTGAATGTGGGAAGCTGGTGCTCAACCACTGAGCCACATCAGCTCCCCTGAGTTGGTTTTTTCATTTGTTTGTTGTTTTTGTTTTTAGGAAAAATTGGGGATCGAACCTGGGACCTCCTATGTGGGATGCGGGGGCACTCAACCTCTTGAGCCACGTCCACTCCCCTGTCTTTAAAAAAACAACAACATGTATATAATATAAATTTCCAATTCAAACCTCTCTCAAGCATACAATTCAGTGGGATTTTTGTCTGTTCAGGGTCCTTTACACTTGCATAAGAATTGGTATATATGAGTTATGCTTTTTTATCCATTCTGCCATTCTCTGCCTTTTTTCCCCCTTTATAAGAAAAGTTGTGGGTTTATAGAACAATCATGCCTAAAGTACAGGTTTCCCATATACCATCCTATTGTTAACACCTTGCATTGGTGACAAAAATTTGTTAAAATTGATAGTACAATTTTATGATTATACTATTAAATATAGTCCATGGTCTAACTTAGAGTTCACTGTGTAGTGTAGCTCCATGGATTTTTTTAAAATTTTATTCTGTTATCATATATACAATCTAAGATTTCCCCCTTTTAATCACATTCATATATGCATTTCAGTGCTATTAATTACATTCACAATGTTGTGCTACCATTACCACTTCTGCCTTTTGACTGGAGAGTTTAAAACCATTTATATTTAAGGTAACTACTGATAATGCAGGACTTCGTAAAGTTTGTATCCAGCTAGTGATATGACAAAGATTTCCTTGAATTCTGGGTGCTTAACAAAAACATGTAAATCAAAGCAAATAACGTCTCTCAGTCTTCCCAATTTGCTTAGTGTTGTTTTGTGCTCTCCTTCAGATTTTAGCCTTCCTTTATAATAATCAGCTTGTGAAAGCACAGGCTCCTCTCAGTCTTTTCTGAGCCTGAGTCTTGTCCTGGGTTCATGCCCTTAGGAATTTCTCATTTATCGGGATGTACGCCCCCTCTACTCCCTATGGAATGGACTTTCCCCCATCCTGGGTGCTTTATTATTATTGAAGCAGGTAATTATTTGCTTCAGGCCTCCTCAATTTCATTCTTATACTGATGCAGCTATGCATAAGCTGCTTCTGCCTGTAGGGCATGTTCTGGGAGGGTGTGTCAGAGATGAGTGTCCTGGTTTAGTCCTTATTTTTAAATGTAAGCATTTAGAATACTGCCTTTCCTGCAGTCCACCAATTTTGTTATGTAATTTTTTCATTTTCTTTCATCTCAAGATATTTCCTAATTGTCCTAGTTATTTCTTATTTAAACCATTATTTCTTTAAGAGTGTATTAAATTCAACGTATTTGTCCATTTTTGCAGTTTCTTTCTACTATTAATTTTCAGTTTCATTCTATTTTGGTTGGAGAAGATAATTTGTATGGTTTTAATCATTTTATATTATTGAAACTTTTTTTGCAATCTATATCACCAGAAAAACAAAATATAGGAGCAATGATGAAGATGGAAAAATATCACCATTTGGCAACCATCAGTGGTGGTTGATTCAGGTGAAAGTCATCAATGTATATCAAGGCTGGTGATGGAGGTTAAATGGGGACCACAATATTGACATAATCTCAGAATATGTCCTCATAAAATATCATTCATTACAAAATAAAAACAGGTTTTGGTGTATGGGGGGACCGGGCATATATTTCACCTGGTTATCAAGTTCACAATAACGTGGGTGGGGCAGGTGGACCTCAGGTCCTCTCTGATTGGTTGCACGGAGGAAAGCACACATACAGGCTGTGGTGCTCCTGCTAGGAAAGCAGGGTCCGAGTCTGCTCAAGAGAAAACACTGGGCAGACCCAGGTTGCGATCATCTGTGCTCCTTAAATATGTCAAAGACATGAAAGTGAGAGAAAATCTCAGGAAGAGTTCCAGACTTAAGTAGACTGGATGACAATGGAAAAATATGTATATATTATAGTATTATAAAGATAGCTTAGTATGGTTGGGATGGTTATTAAAACTAAAGGTGTCTGTGGATGGGATTACAGGGTTGAAGTAATATTGATTTCCTGATTTGGCTTTATGCGGTTCCCTTATTTTGAAGATAAACCCACTGGAGTAATTCTTGCAAAATGTTTGTTAATGGGCAAATAGGGTGAAACAACTGGAGAATCTGAGTGAAGGGATCAGGACTTCTTTGTACTACTCTTGCAATTTTTTATAGAACTGATTTCATTTTAAAATACATTACTTTTAAAAATGTCCATGTCTTAAACTTCACAACGTTTACTTATTGTTTATTATGTTCATGTATGAATTATACATTTAACTAAAATTTTTTAATAAAAAAAAAAAAAGAATGCAACAGAGAAAAATACTAACAGTAAAGCTAGGGAGGGTACTTGAAAACAAATTCTCCATGTCGCTACCATGCCATTAAAGCATTCAGAGACCAAATCTACCCGAATACGGTTCAATGTATTGTTGTAAAACACATCATGAAAAAAATTGCCCTTCTAAGAATCTGGGCATTATTAAATAGGAGGAAATGTGGGATAATTTGGTGTCCTGAGTGCTTTTGGGATGTTTGTGGAAACAGCAGGATATTTGTATTCCAGTTTTTCACAGGAACCCTTTCCTCTGTTGCATGTTCTGAAGAATGACAGCCCTTTGCCCCAGGCAGAAAGGCATGGAGAAGGACATTTACTAATATAACTCCTCCTAAGTAACTTCCACAACTTCAGAATTTTGCTTTCACTCTCTATGGCCTCAGATCTCAGTTTGGAGTTTCTGTACTTGGCTCTGTCAGTCTGCACATGGGTGTTTCAGGTGTTTTGAATAGAGAAGCTTGGCCAGAGTATGAGGATTTTCTCTGTCTCTTTCTCCTCCAGGAGTCTGTCTGGAGATTTTGGTGCCCATGGGAGCAGGCGGTTATAAGTGCTGGGGGTTATAAGATGCTGGGATTTACCTTTATGTGCCAAGCTGGGAGAGGAGTAAATATAAAAAGGACACTTTGCACACAAATTAACATTTATCAAATGTATGTATTATAGGTGCATCTGGTGTATATGTAATAGTTGAAGAAATATACCATTCTGAAATAAAAGCTTCTTGATACAAATAGGTTACAAATATTTCTACAATTTATGAGTATGGGATGCTATATTTAACTAAGAGAAAATAATAAAGCTCAACCAAAAATCTGGAGAATTATAAAGGTAGATAGTTATTAGGCCTATCCCCTTGCTTTCCACAAGTAAAAGAAAGTAACTCTGAAAGTATATTTGATTAATTTAATTTTTTAGTTAATTTTTTTATTTTTAAAGAAGTTTTATATTAATAAATGTTACATCAAAATTATAGGGGATTCCCATATACCCCCCTCCCCCTCCCACACTTTCCCATTAACATCTTTCATTAGTGTGGTACATTTGTTACAGTTTTTTTTTTTTTATTATATTTTTTTTTTTTTTTTTTTTTTTTTTTTTTTTTTTTTTTTTTTTTTTTTTTTTTTATTTTTTTATTACATATCCCCCCCCCTTCTGCTTGCTCTTGCTGTGTGTCCATTCTTCTGTGTTTTTCTATGTTTGCTTCTTGTCTCCCCCTGTCTTTGTGGGGACGCACCGAGTCGGCCCTCCGCAGCGGCGGCTCACTCCATTCGTGGGTGGCTCCATTCCGTTTTCACAGGCGGCTCCGCTCCATGTTTTGCGGGCAGCAGTCCTCCATGTTTTTGCCGGCTGCCTGCTTCCGTGCTTCCCAGGCAGCAGCTCCGCTTTTCACAGGTGACTTTGCCATGCCCGTGGAGGCTCCGCCCTGCCCGTGGCGGCTTTTTGCCTTGCCCACGGCGGCTCTTGCCCCGCCCACAGCGGCTTGCCTTTCTCAAGGCCGTCTGCCCGCTCGGAGAGGTCCCCGGGAACCAAACCCGGGGCCTCCCATGTGGTACCCCAGCGCGCTCTTTATCCACTGAGCTATCTAGCTGGGCCCCATTTGTTACAGTTGATG
>PVKH010026082.1:0-13286 GCA_004027955.1 Chaetophractus vellerosus | reverse complement strand
AACAGTCCCACCATTGTAATTTCAACCACAGACCTAAAAACCCCCAGAGATCACCTTTTCCTTCCTCCAGTCCTTCCCCCATGGGTGTTTCATGGCAAGCCAGCCACCCTGTTCACCCTCACATTCCAGCCCTGTCCACCTCACTCCCATCCCTGCACCAACATCACACCCCCTCCACTGCCATAACACTCCTTTAATCTAATCATGCGTTTTGCCATTATTGAGCATAGGCTCAATCCACTCAACTTTTTTCTGTCACCTGAAAACCTATCTTTCATATACAGCTTTGTCATTCTGCTCATAGGCTTAGGTCATATCAATAAGATCACGCAGTACTTGTACTTTAGTGACTAGTTTACCTCACTGATCACAGTGTCTTCTTTGTCAATATTGAATAATGCCGCTATGAACTTTGGTGTGCATATATCTGTTCATGTCCTTGATTTCAATTCTTCTGGGTATATATCCAGCATTGGGATTGCTGGATCATATGGTAGTTCTATATTTAACTCCCTGAGAAATGCAAAACCATCCTCCACAATGGCTGCACCTTTCTATAATCCCACCAGCAGTGGATGGGGGTTCCCATTCCTCCACATCCACTCCAACACTTTTATCTCTCTGGGTTTTTTTTTTTTCATAGTTGTCAATCTAATAGGTGTAAAGTGACATTTCATTGTAGTTTTGATTTGCATTTCCAAAATACCTAGTGATGTTGAACATCTTTCCATGTGCTTTTTGGCCATTTGTATTTGCTCTCTGGAAAAGTGTCTATTCAAATAACTTGCCTTTTTTTAAATGGGTTGTCTTTTTAGTTTTGAGATGTACAAATTTTTTATATATACTGACTATTATACCCTTATCAGCTAAGTAGTTCCCAAATATTTTCTCCTATTGCGTATGGTGCCTTTTCACTTTCTTGACATACTCCTTTGAATCACAAAAATTTTTAATTTTGAGGAGGTCCCATTTATCTGTCATTTCTTTTGTTGCTCATGCTTTGGGTATAAATTTTATGAAACCATTTCCTACTGCAAGATGTTGTAAATGCGTCTCTACGTTATTGTATTAGTCAGCCAAAGGGGTGCTGATGCAAAATACCAGAACTCTGCCAAAGGGGTGCTGATAGCAAAGTACCAGAACTCTGTTGGCTTTTATAAAGGGTATTTATTTGGGGTAGAAACTTACAGTTACTAGACCTTAAAGAGTTCCACTGAAGATACCATAAGAGGTACCTCTCACCCAAAGTCTGTTTCCATGTGTTGACGCAAGATGGCAGGCAATGGCTGAGAGGGTTCAGCCTATGTGTTCATGCAAGATGGTAGGTGATATCTGCAAGGGTTCAGCCTTCCTCCTTCCTCTTTTCTTTAAATATATTTTTATTTATTTTTAAAAGATACTTAGATTACATAAAATGCTATATGAAAAAATATAAGGGATTCTCATATGCCCCACTCCCCACACCTCCCACTTTCCTCCGCATTACCAACTTCTTTCATTAGTGTGGTACATTCATTGCAATTGATGAACACATTTTGGAGCATTGCCACTAAGCATGGATTATCACTGACATTGTAGTTTACACTCTCTCCCACTCAATTCTGTAATTTATGGCAGGATCTGTAATAGCCTGGATCTTTCATTGTGATGTCATTCAGGACAATTAGAAGTCCTGAAAATGACCCCATATTGCACCTCTTTTTCCCTCTACCTGACTTCAGCACATCCAGTGGCCACTGTCTCCATATAATTTATTCCATTGCTAGAATCAGAATAAGTCCATAGTAGAATAACAGTAAGTCTACTCTAGTCCATGTTTTATTCCCCAATCCTTAGGATTCTGGGATGGTGATGCCCACTCAACCTCTAATTGAGAGGAGACTTTGATCCCATATGGCTGATGGATGGGAATCTGTTTTTGCAGTTGTAGACTCTCTTGGTTCCCTGATGTGGTGTTTGTCTATTGTCACCTCCTCATTGTTGTCCTGGATGAGTGCAGTGAATGGGAGAGTAGGTGTTGCAACTCCACTGAGGCCTCTTGAATGTACACGTACCAACTCCAACACCAACTATAGGTTCAAACAAAAGGGACAGAAGAGGTATGTGTGAAGAAGTCACATCTGAGTCCAACTCTGTCACACTCAGGAGCACAAACTCCAAAGTAGGGCCCACTGGCAAGGCAACAAACTCCAGAGCTATCTGCCATGATGGTAGGACCTAGGTGTCTCCAGAGTCCTCAGGAGACCTACTATTTTGGGTAGTATCTACTTTGGCAGTTTATGATATCCTGTTGAGACATACATAAACATTACCTCTCTGATGACCTCCCAACTCACTTTGAAGTCTCTTAGCCATATAATCTAATTTGTCTTTACTTTTCCCCCCTTTTATTCAAGGTCTTTTTCCAGTTTCACAACCAGCTGGTGCTTGGTAGTAATCCTTTGGTACCAGGGGGGCTCATCTCTGGGAGTCATGTCTCACACTGGGGGGGTAGGTAATGCATGTATATGCTGAGTTTGTCTTGGAGAGAAGCCACATTTGAGCAACAAGAAGGCTACCAGTAGGTAAGTCTTTTGCATATTTTTAATTGGGTTGTTTTTCTGCTTTTTAGAGATATAGTATTTCTTGATATATTCTGAATATTTAATGTTTATTTCATAAGAGGTTTCCAAATATTTTCTTCCATTGAGTAAGTTGTCTTTTTACATTCGTGATAAACTCTTATGAGGCATGGTAGTCTTTAATTTTGATGAGTCTCCATTTATTTTTTCTTTTATGGCTTGTACTTTGGATGTAAATTCTATAAACCATTGCCAGACAGAATTTCATGAGGATGCTTCCTTACATTTTCTTCTGTGACTTTGATGGTTCTGATACTTACATGTAGGTTTCTGATCCATTTTAAGTTGATTTTTTGCATAAGGCCTGAGGTGATAGAGGGCATCCTTCTTTCTTTTGCATATGAATTTCCAGTTTTCCCAGAACCATTTGTCGAAGAGATTATTCTTTCTCTAAAGAGTGGTCTTTGCCCCCTTGTCAAAAATCAATTGGCCATAAATGTGAGGGTTGATTTCTGACTTCTCTATTCAATTCCATTAGTCTATATGTGAGTCCTTGTGCCAGTACCTTGTTTTGATTACTATGGCTTTGTAGTAACTTTTCAGATCTGGAAGCACGTGTCCTCCAATTTCTTCCTTTTTCAGTGTGGCTTTGGTTATTCAGAGCCCCTCACCTTTATATATAAATTTGATGACTGACTTTTCCATTTCTGCAAAGAAAGTTGTTGGAATTTTGATATGTATTGCGTTGACTATGTAAAAACAATGGACATAATTGGCATTTTAATGATATTTATTCTTCCAACCCATAGGCATGGAATGTCCTCTTATATATTTAGGTCTTCTTTGATGTCTTTTGGCAATTGCTTATACTTTTCTGTGTACAAGTCCATTACTTGATTATATTTATTCCTAGATACTTAATTATTTTAGTTGCTATTTTAAATGGATTTTTTATTGATTTATTCTTCCATTTTTCACTGCTTTTATATAGAAATATTACTGATTTTGGGGTATTGATCTTGTGTCCTGCTATTTTAGTGAATTTAATTACTTGCTTTAGGAGCTGTTTTAAGGATACTTCAGAATTTTTCTGTATATAGAATCATATCATCTGCAAATAAGGAAAGTTTTACTTCTTTCTAATTTGGATGCCTATTATTTCTTTTTCTTGCCTAATTCTTCTGGCAACAACTTCCAGTACAATATTGAATAACAGTGGTGAAAGTGGGCATCCTTGCTTGTTCCTGATATTAGAGTGAAAGTTTTCAGTCTTTTACCATTAAGTAGGATGTTTGCTGTGGGTTTTTTCATATATGCCCTTTATCATGTTGAGGAAGTTTCCCTCTATTCCTAGTGTTCTAAGTGTTTTTATCAAGAAGCATTGCTGGATTTTGTCAAATGCCTTTTCTGTATCAATTTAGATCGTCATGCTTTCTTCCCTGATTCTGTTAATGTGATGTAAAACACTAATTGATTTTCTTATGTCAACCCACCATTTATACCAGGAATAAATCCCACTTGATCCTGGTCTATAATTTTTAATGTGCTATTGTATTCCTTGTGCTACTATTTTGTTAAGGATTTTTTCATCCGTATTCATAAGACAAACTAGTCTACAGTTTTCTTTTCTTCTGTTATCTTTATCTGGTTTTGTATGAGAGTGAAGTTGGCCTTATGGAATGATTAGAGAGTGTTCCCTTCTCTCCAATTTTTTGGAATAATCTGAGCACAATTGGTGTTACATATTCTTGGAATGTTTGGTAATATTTCCTTTGAAAGTCATCTGATCCTGAGCTTTTTATTGTTGGGAGGTTTTTTTATAATTATTTATTTTATTTTTAAAGAAGCTTTAGATTACATAAAAATATAAAGAATTCACATATGCCCCACTCTCTTTCCTTCCTAAACTATCCCACATCAACATCCCTCATTAGTGTGGTACATTTGTCACAATTGATGAACACATATTGAAGCATTGTTACTAACCATGGATTACAGTTTACATTGTAGTTTGTACTCTGTCCTGCAAAATTTTGTAGATTATGACAAAATATACAATGATCTGTATCTGTCACTACAGTGTCATTCAGGAGAATTCCAATGTCCTGAAAATGCCCCCATATTACAATTATTTGTCCCTCTCCCATCCCTCAGAACCTCTGTTTGCCATTGCCTTTATATCACTGATAAAAATTCTTCCTTTGCTTAAATAATAATAAGCTTATAGTAGAATAATAATAAGTCTGCTTTAGTCTATTGTTGATTACCCAATCTTAAGGACTTTGGCATGGTGATGTCCAATCTGCCTCTAATTGAGAGGGACCTTAGAATGCATGGAGCAGATGGATGGAACTATCTTGCTTGTAGTTGCAGATACTCTCTGTTCCTAAGGATGAGCGTTGTCCATCATCATTTCCTTGTTAGTTGTCCTGGGTGAGTCTCTAGACCTGGAGCATAGGTGTTGCAATGCTGATGAAATTCAGGGCTCAACTGGCGCATGGATGAATCAAAGATTTGGTCTCTGGGACATATATTTATCAAGTATAGGGCTAATTATAGGTTCATGTAAAAGGGGCAGAAGAGCCAGGTGTAGAGAGCCTATAAATGAGTCTAAATCTGTTACACTGGAGAACATAAATTCCAAAGGCCCACTGGCAAGGTGCTGAATTCCTGAGGTGTCCACCCTGTTTATAGTTTCTGAATGTCTCTAGACCCCTCAGGAGCCCCACTCTTTGAGGCATTGTTTTCTGTGGCAGTCAATGAGATCCTGCTGTGACCTGCATAAGTGTAACCTCTGGTATGGCCTCCTGACTCACTTTGAAGACTCTTAGCCATAAAAACTTCTTTGTATTTACCATTTCTCCCTTTTGGTCAAGGTCTTTTTCCACATGCATTGCTAGTTGGTACTTGGTAATAATCCCTCGGTACCAGGGAGGCTCATCCCCAGGAGTTATATGCCATGACCCGGGGCGGGGGGGGGAGTTAGTGCATTTATATGCTGAGTTTGGCTTAGAAAGAGGCCACATTTGAGCAACAAGTAGTCTTTCAAGAGGTAACTCTTAGGCAGTATATAATTCTAGGCTAAGTTTCAATTTCACAAGGAAAGGTTCAGAATTACAATCACCAATATCAAGGGCCTTGCTTAATGACCTTACTTCTTTCACTAGGCACTGCCCTTGCATTTGGTGGATTCTTGCTTTCCTATTAGAGAATGCAGTAGAACTCTCCAGGATGAGAATTCAATATTTGTTGGGAAGTTTTTGATTACTAATTTCATCTCCTTACTAGCAATTGTTTTCTTGAGATCTTCTATTTCTTCTTGAGTCAGTGTAAGTAGTTTGTGCATTTCTAGGAATTTTTCCATTTCATCTAGGTTATTCATTTGGTTGGCATACAGTTGCTTATAGTATTCTCTTATAGTCCTTTTTCCTCTTATTTTTAAAATTCTTCTAGTTTTAAGGTCAAGTCTCTGATTTGATATCTCTCTTCTTTTTTAAGGTATGCATTTAAAAGTATGAATTTCCTTCATAGTACTGTCTTTGCTGCATCTCATAATTATGGTATGTTGATTTTTCATCTTCATTCACTTAAAGATATTTCTTAATATCTGGTAGTCTTTATTTTTTATCCTTTGAATCACTATCTAGTGTCCTTTATTTTCAGTGAAGAACTCCCTTTAGCATTGATTACATGGATGCTCTTGCTGTGATGAATTTTCTCAGCTTTTGTTTACCTGAAAATGTCCTAATTTTTCTCATTTTTTTAAAGATTTGTTTTTATTACATCCCCCCCCCTTCCTGCTTGCTCTTGCTGTGTGTCCATTCTTGTGTTCCTCTTTGTCCGCTTTGTCTCCCCCCATTGCGGCGATGCGCCGAGACCGGTCACCGCACAGGTGGCTTTGCCCCGCTTGTGGGTGGCTTCTGCTTCCATTCATGGCCAGCTCCACTTCAGTTCGCGGGTGGCTGGCTGTGCTCCATTCGCGGGCGACCTGCCCTGCCTGTGGTGGCTTTGCCCTGTCCGTGGCAGCTTTTTGCCCTGCCCACGACGGCTCTGCCCGCCCATGGTGGCTTGCCCTTCTCAAGGTGGTCTGCCCGCTAGGAGAGGTCCCCGGGAACTGAACCCGGGGCCTCCCATGTGGTATACCGGCACCCTATCCACTGGGCTATACGGCCGGCCCCCAATCTTTCTCATTTTTAAAGACAGTCTCACCAGATACAAAATTCTTGATTGGAATTGTTTGTATTCTTTCAGTGCTTTAAGTGTTTCAACCCACTGTAGTCTTGCATCCATGATTTCTTATGAAAAATCAGCACTCAATCTAATTAAGAGTCTCTTACATATAACACGATGCTTTTATCCTGCAGCTTCTGAAATCTCTCCTTTCATTTCCATTCAACAGTTTAATCAGGACATTCAAGGTTATCCTGTTTGGTGTTCTCTGGGCTTATTGGATGAGCATATGCATTTCTTCTGCTAAGTTTTGGAAGTTTTTTTGTCATTATTTCTTTGACATTCCTTCTGTCCCTTTCTCTTTCTTCTCTTTCCATGTCACTCATAATGCATATATTGGTATGCTTCATGGTGTTCCAGAGGTCTTTTTGAGTATTTTCACATTGATCATTGTTTTTGCCCCTCATCCTGATTTATTTCAATTTTCTTGTCTTCATGTTTACTGATTCTTTCTTCTGTCAATTCCAATCTGCTGTTGAAATCGTCCTAGGATTATTTCATTTCAGGTATTTTCTCCAACTCCAGTGGTTCTGTTTGGTTCTTTTTAAAATTTCTATGCCTTTACTAAATTCTCATATTGCTCATTCGCTGTTTTCCTGATATCTTTTAGTTCTATCTCTGTGTTTTATTTTATCTCCTTGATCATTTTTAAAATCATTTTTAAGTCTTTATTTGGTATGTCTACATCTCTTCTTTGTTGGTGTTTTCTTGACTTTTATCCTCATCCTTTATATACTCTTATTTAATTGAGCCAGCATCTCAAGATATGTTAGCAGATCTTCAGGGAACCAATGCTGAATTCTGCCAAAACACACCCAGATTCTTGGATTCTTCCACGAGAACAGCCCTTTGAGCTGTGTGTGCTTGACTAATGCTCTGCAGGGGTAAAGAGATGAGATGTTGATTAAAAATGCATCTTCTCACAGCTGAGCCTTATACTTTTACTGTGATCAGAGTCCATTTTTTTTATTGCTCAGCCTGGGCCCACCTAGTTTCTCTGAGTTTATTCTCTCCAGGATCATGAAGATGGAGAAGGTAGAGGCAGACCTGTGTGAGGAAACTTCACGTACATCCTAGCTCATAGCTACTATGGTGCATAATGCTAACCAGAAGTACCTCCACAATGAAGTGGGGGTTGAAGAAGGCCTTCTTTTGGGTTGCAAGAGGAAGTGTCCTGGGGCTGAATGCTAGATACGTGGGTGGCTGACCTTGCAGAAATGGGGATTCAGCCATGGGGTTCTCTACCACCAGCCCTGCTGGTTCCAAAATCTTGGGAAGCAGCACAAGATACTGCATTTCTGCCTGGGCCAGCCCATGACTTGGCTGGGGATGAGCAGTCCAGGAATCCTCCCCTGAAACTTCCCTAAGGTCTAAGATGCTAATTTGGTTCAACTGCTGGAGGACATTAGACAGCACCAGTCAGGATGATGAGGGCACTGTAAGACTGAGGGTCAGGTAGTTATGAAGGTCTCCTAGAAATCAGTGAGGTCCTGGGACCCAGAAGTAATCAAGGGACACAAAAGATAGGCCAGAATGATGAAGGACTTCTGGACCAGACCCCTGTGGTTACCATCATTTGGCAGTGAGCCAGGGTCCAGAGTCCAGGGTCCAATCTGGGCTCAACATGAAGTGTTTATGAAAGCCTGGATCAATTTCCCCCTTTGTGGATTTCCAGAGAGTAAAACTAAGGTTGTATGCTACTTCTGCTAGGTTTTCTGACTACACTGACAGGTTTATGGACAAAGAGAGCTGCCTGAAGCTATAGTCTGTAGGGGCATGGCAGTCCCTGACAAGAGCAGCCCCCAACTCTATTGGGTGGCCCAGCATGTGGGCTGTTTTCTGACTGATTCTGAGGCCTCATGGGAGAGACTCTTTTCATGGAAATTTGTCCATGAAAGCCCAGGCCTTGCATAAGGAAATGTCAAGGGGACCAGGTCACTTTCATCTCTTGGCTCTTTGGGGCCTAGGTTTGACCTGGAATCTTGTGTTTATTAGTGGGATCAGAAAGATTGCCACACAATATGAGCTGTTTTTTAGTGTTTTAATGATGGATGGTGGTGGGGCAGGATGTCTATGTCCCTTCTGGGAAAGCAATGCCAATTGCAGAGGAGAAAGAGAAAAGGTTAAATAAATGAAGAGGTTCAGGGGACTGGGAGTAGATGGTATTGTAGGTCTTTTTCTTTTTTTTCTTTTTTTTTTTACCTTGTGGTGCCATTCCTTTGGTTGGGACCCAGGAATTTCCAGCTGCTAAGAGGGACAGGTTCACTGACCTCCATAGATAACAGTGATGAACAATTCTAAGAAGGTTCTATCAGCCTGAAAAGCAAATACCAGCTGCACCAGCTGGAGGTCAGCAGGCCACTTCCTTTTATCCCATGTCCACCAGGGAGAGCTTGCTCTGGGTACTTTGACTCCCACTGACATCTTGTCTCTCTCTAAGTGGCCTGAAGTTCTGAACTATGGAATCTCATAGATGGAAGGGACCTTAGAGAAGCAGTCATGAAGAAGTTTGGGTTCAGAAAGCTCCCTTTTGGAGTGTCTGAGAGGGGGAGAGAGAGCAGACTGTGGGCTGGTTATTCACATAACAGGTCAGCAGGCAACAGGAGAAGGGAAATTTGTCTGATCCTGCAGGCACTGAATCAACATTTGTCTGGATACTTGGATTTCCTAGCCTGGTACACAGTTCCACAGAGGCCCTGTAAATGCTGGATCAGTTTGACAAGATATCTTAATCCTGTAGCTGTCAAGAACAAACCCTTTGAGAGTGGCAATAAAGAGGCTGGACACAGTTCCAGAAGTGGCCTGGCAGTTATCAAAGGAGTGTTACCTGTGCAACAAAGAGGGGAGTAGGGGAAAGCTGGGGGAAGAGGGAATGACAGGTAAGCTGGGATTCCTGGTGCAACAAGACACTTTTTCCACCCCCTATTTCCTCTTGCTTTTTCCTCTTCCTACACTGATTCTGGTCTTATTCCTTTTTGCCAGTACCTTGTTCTCTCATTCCTCTCTCTCTCTCTCTCTCTCTCTCTCTCTCTCTCTCTCTCTCTCTCTCTCTAATTTCCAGCAATGTAACCAGCCTGAATGTTTTCACTTCTCCCTATCCCTTACTCACTACCCAAATTTTAGCCCTCTTTGAATACCTGAATTAGGATCCATCCCCTCTCATAGGTTCCTTTAGGCTCTGGTCTTGGTGATCCATTTCCCTCATGCTGAATGTTACTGTCCATTCTTGTTTGCATCCCAGGCTTGTACTTAGTTCTGTATTGTCCTTTGTTCAGTCTCACATGCATTGATGCAGCCTCCCTGACATGATTGTGTAACCTCTCAGTTCAGAAATTCTGTGTCCAGATGAGCAATTAAATTCATGTGACATTTAATGTCACCTAATACCATGTATGTGCAAAGCAGAGTGCAAAGCAGAGTGTGTAGTGTTATATGTTTGTGCATGTATGTATGAGAACAAGACAGAGAAAAATTCTAAGATTAGTGAGATACACATTCTGCATTCAGGGTACCTACAATCTAGAATGGAGGATAAAGTGTGGCACCAGTGACTTTACTATAATGAGTAAAGTAGGAATCAGACAAATGGTGAAGACAAAATAACATGAGGATTCACAGGTGTAGTTCATTGGTTGAGTGCCTGCTTCCCATGTACAAGGTCCTGGGTACAATCACTGGGACCTGCCCCCCAAAAAAAGGTTCACAGAAGGTAGAAATCAGGAATGGGATCAGGAGGAGCTTTAAGGACAATGAGGCACCAAGGACAGGTCCAAAAGGAGGTAGAGAGCCTCAGGTGGAAGGGCAGGCAGAAGGAGGAGGGGTCCACCTACCATCAGAGTACTTCCTGAGCAAAGGCTCAGTGTGGGAGGAGATACAGGCTGGTCCGGGGAAATGGGGAGAGGTCCATGTGCATAGGACTCAGGTTGGGATGCTGTTCAGTGTCTGCTCTGGTGTTGGTGGCCCTTGGTGGGACTGACTTGCTGTTAACATTGCTGCCTTGGAGCTAGGTCCTGGTGAAGGCCACTCAGCCTCTGTTGTCCATGCCTCCAGTAGGAGAAAGGAAGGGGGCCTGGCCCTCTTGTGCTCCCCCATGAGTGATATCCAGGGCCCAGGAGGACTCAGCAGAGAGGTGATGACAGATAGGGGCAGGGAGACTCAGTGTTGCAGCAACTGCTAAGTTCTCACTCTTGAAGCTGGTACCCTAAGTAAAGCTCTTGGTGAGCATTGGCCTGGATGTTTGGTGCCTTGGACAAGAGAGTGGAGGGAACAGACACAGGGTTGTGAGCTCACTTTAATATTCTCAACCTGTTTAACATTTATTTTTTCCTATTTCAAAGGTTTCAAGGCAGAAATCAGCACAAGCCAAAGTCCAGGGTCTGAAAGAAATTTTGGGTGTTGCACAATGGGAACACATCATACAAACCAACACTCCAGGACCAGGAGCCACTCTTCAGACTTCCCCCTCTTCCTTCCAGTAGGGCCAGGAATAAGTGAATCAGTCTGGCTGTGTCTGTGTGGAGAAAGCTGCCCCAGCAGATACAGCTTTGGTGAACTTTAGACTCAGTGCTCTCAAAACAGCAAGTCAGCTCGGCTGAGCCCATCTAGCACACCACTGCCCTTGACCACCCCAAGGAGGAGGGACAGCTCCCACTCCAGGTCTTCGATCTTGTGGGCCAGGTGGAGTCTCCTGACTTCCAGCATCACGGCCTTGTCGCTCTTCAAGGACCAGGTTCCCAGTCTCTCTCTGTCTGAGTCAATCAACTCCATTGGATTGCCTCTGTCTTCCTGCTATGAACAAGGAAAGATGCTGTAAGCCCCTTGAAAAGGGTGAACATAGCCCCTGGTTTTTCTGAGTGCACATGGCCAACACTCACTGTGTGGTCATGGGCATGACCCTTCTCCTCTGCTCCCTGCGCATCAATGACCATCTGAACCCTCGCAAAGATGCAAACTTACCTCTGGGACAGACTTCAGTTGATGTTGCCACATTAATGCTCAATAACAGTTAATTACATCAGTGCATAAACATCATGCTTAGTTATTTGAAAGAATTATTTAATATTTAGATTTCACAGCATTTTATATCCTTTCACTTTTGTTTCCTTTCTTAAAGCATGGGATATTTATAAATTTATATAAACTGTGTCTTTACGAATAAAATTTTCATGTTACTTCATCCTCACCAAACCCCTCATACAGCTCACACCAATATACTGCCCTTAGTCTCTAAACAGGTGCCTAGCTGAGGAATAGATGTGGGTCTTTAGAGAGGAATGGATGCTTGTGCTTAGCACTCACTTTTGGGGAAAAGCAAAGTCCCAATAAAACTTAGGAACAACAGAAGCATTTGAAGAGAGAACATGATTGATTGAAGGCAGGCATCTGTATTCTGGTTTCCAGGGAAAAACCTACCTTGGGGCTTCAGGGGCTGTTTGAAGGCACCACAGAGGATAAACTTCCTGAAGCCACAATGGGAAGGGCATCTTCCCATGTAATGGCTGTTACATGGACCCCCACCTTTTCTTGCTTGCATAAAAGATATATTTTCCCACAGTTGTTTGCCAGCTAAGGTGGCCTTTCTTGCAATTTTTGCCTTAAGAGAAATGTCAGTTGGACTAAGAAGAAACAATTTTCCAGAACTCCCGATATCAAGGTCCAGGGCACAGGCAACATCCTTGGCAGAACTATCTATATTTAGGGAGCATCAGAGTTTTACTTCTGTGTTTAAAAATAGAAGGAAAATTTCCCTCTCCCTAGGCCTGTCCTTGGTTCCCCTACCTAAGCCCATTGTGGCAAGCTGGAGCTCCCTGGCTGTGCCTTGGCCCAAGAAGAGGGAATTTCCATGGTGATACATGGTATTTGCTCGAAATACCTCCCCTCCAGGGGAATCCTGAGGAGGGACTGTGTCCCCTTCCTAGGCTTTCCATCTCACATGCTCTTGCCCCATTTTTAGCAGCTAGGCAAGTCTGGGTTTAGTATGAGGTGAGTGAGGCACACCTCAGATGCACAATTTAAAAGAATGCCAAAAAAACTTAGTAATCAATATATATACACAGAATGCAATATTTTAAAAATAAAATCAGCAAACTAAGGTCCACAGGCAAGCTGTCTGTTCTAGTAAATAAAGTTTTATTGGGCTCACAGCAAACACAACTTCTATTTCTTTTTTATCTTCAGCCTTCTTGAGTTAGGTTAAGGTAGCAATCTCTAGATTGGAAGTTGCATCTTATGGAAAATTTACTGTTCCAGATCTGCAACCATGTGCTGTTTGTTAGACTGCATCTAATGCATTGAAATGGTTAGGTTCATTGGTCAACTTGGCTAGGTTATGGTGTCCAGTTGTTTGGTTAAGGAAGCACTGGCCTGATTGTTTCTTTTAGAGTATTTTGCAGATTTAAATTAGTAACCAGTTGATTCCATCTATGGCTGACTACATCTATAATCAGCAAAGATCGCCTTTATCATGGTTATATGAGCCAATTCTTTTTTTTTTTT
>PVKH010026081.1:0-13291 GCA_004027955.1 Chaetophractus vellerosus | reverse complement strand
AAAACAACAAAGTGTGGGGGAGAACGAAAAGGCCAGCAGATTCCACCATGTGCCTTGCCATGAGTCACAGGAGCCAAGGATCTCTGAAAAGAGGTCTTCCAGAATAATACATCACCTTGGTGATGCCCTAATTTGGACATTTTCCTTGACTCAAAACCATAAGCAAATAAATTCCCATTGTTTAACATTACCTGTTTCATGGTATTTGCTTTGAGCAGTGTAGGAAACTAAAACTTTCTGTTATTGTTTTTATTTAGAGATTAAGTATGATCTCAGAAGATGTATATGGGTGCAAAGTTGACAAAAAGTTATTTGAGGTGATTAGGTCCTTATGTCAACTTGGCTAGATTACCATGTCCAGAGTTTTATCAAACAAATACAGGCTTTTTAGTTACTGTGAGGAGAATTTGTAGATTTAAATATCCAGTATGTTAATGGTATCTATGGCTGATTACATCCACAATCAACTGAGGAGATTTCCTTAAACAATGAAGGAAGAAGTCTCATCCAATCAGTTGAAGGCCATAAAAGGAGAAGAGATGATTTCTGAAGACAGAAGAGAGAATTTCCACCTCTACTTCAGCCAGCCAGTTTCTCCTGGCTAGCTCAAGGTTTTTCAAAGGAATTCATTGAAAACCTCATCAGAGTTCCCAGCTTGCAGACTGTCCTATGGCATTTGGGTTTGCTCATCTCCTCCTGTGTTCTGTTTACCTGGAGAACCCTGACTAAGACAGCCAGTGGCAGCAGGGTTTGGAGGCAGCAGTAGTGGCAACTCCCTTAGCTTGTTAGTCCTGTACAGGGGAGCTTCTGCATGTGGCTCCTGGTGGCTCAACCTTCACTCTGACTGTGGCCCTTCTAAAGATGGTTAAGATCCTTAATTTCATTTAATAAGTAATTTCCAGTTAAATTAATTTCAGGTGATTTTGCATCTTCAACTAAGAACTTTGATGCTATAACAAACCAATGTAAAATTCCCCATTTCAATGTGTGCCAATATTGGAATGCCATCAACTTCAGAATCATACCAGCTGGCAAGAGTCCTTTAAAACTTCCAATTGATATTAAAAGGATTAAGTGGAGCTGATGGCAATAAGTATTTATTAAGCATTTACTCTACTCTGTTCCAAACTTAGTTTAGGTGCTACAGATGCAGTAGTGAACAAAAAAGTCCCTGCTTCTATTTTCATGGAGTTTACACTTTGCCTGGGAGAGATGAAAAAAAGCAAAAATATTAGATAAATCAGATTGGAAATATACTGTAGAGCAAATGTAACGGATGATATGATACACAGTAATTCCAGGAGATAAAGAATGGCTTTGCAATGAGTGCTTAAGGAAATTTGCTCAACCTTTGGGGCATTTGAGCTGTAAACTGGGTGATGATGCCAAGTCAACAATTTGAAGATCTAGAGTAGGAGGAGCATTTCAGGAAGCAAAAAGAGCTAGAAAAAGGACCTTATGGTGAGAAGAAGTCCATTGTAACTGGAGAAATGTGAACAAGGAATAGAAGAATACTGTAGGAGGTAATGGAAATGGTTCTTTGAATGGAGAGAAATTATAGGCCATGAAAAGTTTAGTTATAATTAACCAACGCCTGCTGTATGCACCCCTTCTCCAGGTCGTTTCTACTCCTGGAAGGACTACTCGTCCTACTCTTCAGAACTGGACTAGCTGCTACAGGTCCTGCAGACTGGACCATAGTAAATAAAGCTTTACCTGCAATAGCTTATTGGTGTATAATAAAATGCTTCAGTGCCTTGAATTGCTTATCCTTTTCTTCTTCGCCCCCCTTGTAGGAGCCGATACCAGCCCTCAAAACCAGTGGCAGCTGCAAGTCAGTCAAAGCTGGCACAAACAATCTGTGCTGACTGCTTCAGTCCCATTCTTGGCAGGTGCAACCTTAGCCTTTGTAATATTTGACACTTGCAAAGCAATCAAAGATTACACTCCTTACACCTTGAAATCTGCCCCTTATCCCCATGTTCCCCTATCTGCCCCCAGGAGAGGGTATAGAGGCTGCAACTATGGCAGTTATGACAAATACTTCTGCTTAAGACCCCTGCAAGCGTGGAGAGTTCTGCTTCTCTTGGAGCTGGCTAGTAGGTGCCTCTGCTCCCTGGAGGGAATCCCAACTTCTCCATATCTCCTACAGAAAATCCCCATCCTGGCAGGGTGTAGCATACAAACCTGTAACCCCATAAAACTCACTTTAAGTGTAACCAACAGATCAGAGAATACCGTTTTAAAGGTCCAAACAGGACTAAAACTAGGAATTGAAATATGCAATCCAGCAGGGCCAGACCTGGGGTACCTCATGCTAGTCCCATTGATCCCAATAACCCAACCTCTGGGGAAAACCCTGATTAAAAATGTCAGTAAAGCTGCTCAGACCCTAAAAGCCAAAGTTAGAACAGTCCCCAGCAATGTCCTTTTGAACCAAGTTCACAATTTCCACCTACTCCTAAATAAATCCTGGCCTGACATAGCTGCATCCTGCTTGCTATGTACTTCCTCAAGTATAACCATCTTCCCCATACCTGTCCCATGGAATATAACCCTCCTGACCCAATATGATGGCGAAAAAAAATGAAGGATATTAAGAAGACATTAGATGAGCACAAAGAAGAATTTGAAAGCATACATAGAAATATAGCAGATCTTATGGGAATGAAAGTTGCAATAAATGAAATTAAAAAATACACTGGAATGATATAATAACCGATTTGAGGAGGCAGAAGAAAGGATTGGTGAGCTCAAAGAAATGGCTCCTGAAAGTGAACATAAAAAAGAATGGATGAAGAAAAGATAGGGAAAATTAGAACAAGGTCTCAGGGAATTAAATGACAGGAAGAGACATGCAAACATATATGTCATGGGTGTCTCAGAAGGAAAAGAGAAAAGGGAGAGAAGGAATATTTGAAGAAATAATGGTAGAAAATTTCCCAACCCTATTGAAGGACATAGATATCTATGTTCAAGATGCACGATATACTCCCATCTGAAAAAATCCGAATAGACCAACTCTAAGAAACATACTAATCAGAATGTCAAATGCCAAAGACAAAGACAGAATTCTGAGAGCAGCAAGAGAAAAGCAATGCATAACATATAAGGGATACCCAATAAGAGTAAGTGCTGATTTCTCACCAGAAACCATAGAGGCAAGAAGACAGTGGTATGATATATTTAAGACAGTGTAAGATAAAAACTTCCAGCCAAGAATCCTATATCCAACAAGATTGTCTTTCAAAAATGAGGGTGAGTTTAGAATATTCAAAGATGAACAGGAATTGAGAGAATTTGGAAACAAGAGACCCCCCTTTGCAAGAATACTAAAGGGTGTGCTACATCCTGAAAAGAAGAGAGAGGAGAGAGATACCTGGAAGAGAGTCTAGAAATGAAGATTATATTAATAAAAGTAATTAATCAAAAGAGTGCTGAAAATAAAATGTAACAGATAAAACTCAAATCTTTACAAATAAACTTAACCAACAATTGCAAAGCACTCATATTCAGAAAACTACAACTCATTGTTAAAAGAAATTTGCAAAAGACCTAAATAATTGGAAGAACAATCCATGCTCATGGGTTGAAAGACTAAATATCATTAAGATGTCAATTCTACTCAAATTGTTATACAGATTCAATGAAATCCTAATAAAAATTCCACCAGCATTTTAAAAATAAATGGAGAACATGCCTATGAAATTTATTTGGAAGGGTAAGGGGTCCTGAATAGCCAGAAACATCTTAAAAAGGAAAGGCAAAGTAGGAGGACTCTCATTTCCAGACTTTAAACCATGTTACCTAGCTACGGTGATAAAAACAGCATGGTACTGGCATAAAGGCATACACATAGAACAATAGAATCAAATTGATGCTTCACAAACAGACCATCACATATTTAGTCAAGTGATTTTTGATTAGCCTGTCAAACCCACCCAGCTCAGGCAGAACAGTCCATTCAACAAATGGTGCTGAGAAAACTGTATTTCTGTTGTAAAAGAAGGAAAGAGGATCCCTATTTTACACCTTGTATGAAAGTTAACTCAAAATGGATCAAAAACCTAATTATAAAAGCAAGAATGATAAAGCTTCTAGAAGAAAATGTAGGAAAATATATTCAAGACCTGGTGGTACGTGGAGGATTCTTAAAGGAGATAAGAGGAAGACTGCGATGGACTACTGATACTTAATGTATGTAGAAGTTTTAATGGGCTTTATTGTAAAAGTGTGGAAATGTACAGAGTTGATGGTAACACATTATAGTGACTAACAGCTGGTTTATAAATGGGGATGTGGCTGAAAATGGTAGTCTAAGTTTATAATGCCAATTGATAGAAAGCTAGAGAATAATCTAGGTACTTGATAGCACAGTAAACTCAGAGGTGGATGAGAATTGTGGTTGATGGTACAGATGCAAGAGTGTCCTTTGTGAGCAAGAGCAGATGTACATCACTATTGCAGGGTGGTGGGAATGTGGAGAAGCATGGAAAACATGCAACTGTAGTGACCTATGGACTGTGGTTAACAGTAATAATGAAATATTTTTGCACCTATGCCGAAGATGCACTGTGTTGATAATGGGAGAGTATGGAAAATGTGTGCCAAATGTACGCTATGGTCCTTGTAATAATCAGATATTATCTCATAATCTTTAACAAATGTTTCACTACGGTGTGGAGTGTTTATAGAGTGGTGTTTTGTGGGATATCTGCACATGTGCATGATTGCTTTGTAAGATTACAACTTCTGTTATAAAAATATATTTAAAAAATAATAATAGGGTGGCTTGGGGGAAAAATACGCCACATGTAAGATAAGGACTCTAATTAGCAGTAAGAGTTTGACAATATTCTTTCATAATTTGTAAAAACTGTCTCACCACAACGCAAGATGTTCATGGAGGGTTAATGTATGGGACCCCTGTATGATGTTATGAATGTTTGCTTTGTTAAGTTCACAACTTTTAATACATACTTATTGTTAATGTATGTTCATGTATAAATGATATAAAAATATAAATAATAATAGAGTGGTTTGGGGGAAAATACTTTGGTTAGTAGTAATATTTTGAGGATGCTCTTTAATCATTAGTTAAAAATGTTTAACAACAATACAAGGAATTTGTGGTAGGGTGATTATGAGAGCACTCTATGATGTTATGTATGTTTGTTTTGTAAGTTCACAACTATATCATTCATATATGAATGATATACTTCAATAAATTTAAAAAAATAAAAAATTATTATAAGTGAACATTGATAACTTGAACAAAATCTAATGATACATGGAGATTATGGCTCAATAGAGTGAATGTTTATAATAGGTTTGTCCTTTTTTGAAAAAAAAAAAAGGTTATGAGTTATCTTCTTGTAAATGTTCAAGAGGAAGATGAAAGACCACAGTGAAGAATGTTGCTAAAAGAACCCAAGATTCAAAAAAGTGTTTAATTACCTATATTTATGGCCCTCCTGCAGTGACTTTGGGCTGCAGGCTGAAGCAGAAAATATGATGTAGATTCAGAAATGTCAGAACTGAATCACCAGAAAAGAAAATCAGATAGAAGTCAAGGGCAAATATCAGACTTGGATTAGAAACATAGAGAAGAGAAATCCAAACCAGTATAATGTACAAAGAGGGAGATAAATTACAGGCATCAAAGGATCTGGTTCACAAGCTGCAATGCAGAGAATGGAATCAAGTACTGGGCTTTTGCTTCCCAAATATTGGTGCAATTAATGTTCTTTTACTCTTTCTGACACTAGCTCAAATTAAATTGTGTCTCCTTTGTGCTAAATCTATTTTCCAAAAAGTCTCACTGAGAGAGAATTATATTTCTTATATCTGATATGACCATTTTTCTCTGCTCTAGCAATCAATTTTATTTAAACAGTTATAGAATTATCAAGTGGAGTTCTCCAGTCTTTGCCACCACAAATCACATTTGGTTACAACACACCTTCTCATGGCATTTTTAATTTCTGAATTCCTCAAAGTGTAAATCAGGGGGTTGAGCAAGGGTATACCAGTGGTCTAATACACTGCTACCATCTTGTTTACATTAAATGTGGTTGGAGGGTGAGCATATGTGAATAAACATGGAACAAAGAATAAGGTGACCACGATTATGTGGGTGCTGCAGTTGGTGAGGGCTTTCTTTCTTCCTTTTGTGCTCTAGTTTCTCAGGAATGTAAGATTAAAATACAGATTATTTGGACTATGAAACTCAATATGACTCCACTATTAAAGACTATGAGTAGATTTATGACGTAAGTGTCCATGCAGACATGTTTCATAGTGATTGCATATCACAGTATTAGTGATAAATAACATTAGGACCACAGAGGGTTAATTTCAAAGTGAAGGAAATCTGTGCTAAAGAATGGATACAAGATCCCATCCAGACCAGATTCACCAAGACATCACAGATATGTCTGCTCATGATGGTTGTGTATCTCAGGGGCTTACAAATGGCAACATAATGATCGAAGGACATAAGGACAAGCACAGAGATCTCCATGCATGGAAAGAAGTGAAATACAAAGATTTGGGTCACGCACTCATTGTAGGAGATTACTTTGTCCTCAGATACAGCATCTATAATCAGTCTTGGTGTTGTGGTTGTGGATACACAGGTACCAGCAAAGGATAAGAAAAAAGGAAGAAATACATGGGGCTAATAAGCATCTGACTGTATCTGATAGTCATCACAATAAGTAAATTTGCAAAACGAGTTGCAAGGCAAAGAAATAAGAATACCGCAAACACTATTTCCTCCTTTAGAAAGTTCTGTGTTAACCCCAAAAGAACGATCTCCTTTACACTGCTGTTCATGTCCATAGTTACAGTAGTTGTGGAAATCACACAGCTGAGAAATGGATTATCTGCAAAGAAAATTTAGAGTGTTGAGGTTACAGGAACCATGGTCATGGACTCCAAATTCCTATTTTATAGCCCTAATTGATGGACAAAAAATCTCAGTGGTTCCAATAGGTCGCCATATATCAAAATCATGTTTGTTTGTTTTAAGTCTGATTTCTAGTCTTTAACTAAGGGGACTCCTTGGGTGCAACAAGATTTTTTTTTGAAGAAGATAAAACAATTAGATGATTCTGCTCTATGTCAAGGTTTGAAATTCACTGGCTTTTCTGTATGACATTTAGCAAGTCACTTTAATGACTAAAAACTTTTACTTTATTAGAAAACTGGAGATTTTAATAGACACTTTAAATATTGCATCTGTATATGATATATATGTGCATAAATATTCTCTCAATAACTGCAAACAATATTCTTATATAATTCAAAAATATTAAATTTGGAGACTCCCTTTTGAGAAAAATATTTCTTAATTTGCACACCTATATTCATTATTCTACCTTTTCACTATCTTTGTTGGGCTATACTTTAGAAGAAATTATTTATCCAACTTTTGACTTACAGTGACTATGCTACTTTCATTGTCATTCAAGATATATGAGATCTTTAAATAAATCTTTGAGCCTGGAATTATTGTGGGAAATTGCCATGTGCATGAAATTGCCCATCACTTGTGCTAGATGCATGATATTGCATTTCACATCCTAAGGATCCAACTTGATGTACCATTTTCTAAATTTATATAACCTGAATAATATATTTACTCACATATCATTCTCTTACCACTGTCTTTCAGAGGTTTTATTTTCCTCCAAATTTAGTTTTATTTTCCTCCAATTATTTTTAAAAAGTATTTCAGAATTTCCTCATACATATATTTCTCTATTGTTCTTCACTTTTCTTTCTTCATATTATATATATATATATATATATATATGCATATCTTAATGGGTAAAATCATCCTGCAAAAATATTATACAGGCAGATTTTAATTTTGGATTGTTGAAAGCATTTTTCTTTGTCAATAAAGGGGATCCTTACGCATTATGTGTTTTAAGCAGTTATAAATTCATGCATAACATCTGCTAATTTTATCATTCATTTTTATTAAATTAAGGTGTTTTCAAATTTACACTCATAAAAACTTTCTTATGAATCTTTTTACATTTCTAATTTTATCAGTATTTTAATAATTCATCAAAATGTATTTAAATGGAATTACTGTAGCAAAAGAGATAACGATTTACATAATTATTGGTAACTATTATCAAGTAGCCTTCCAATTTTATTTTATCTGAACTTATTAGAATTATTTTAATTATAAAACGAATATATTTCCAGATTAAACATCCTAAGTTTACAATAGGTTAGAGGGTGAAACAAAAAATTTTATTTTCAAAACTTACTATTTACCAATCCCACTCCCCAGAGGTAACTGTTAATTCTTTATATAATATTACAGATTTTTCAGATTATACACTTACATAATATTTGTTTTAATATACATGAGGTATCATTATTCTCCATGTTTCTACAAATATATGGATATGATATAGTTTTCTAAGGAAAACAAATTTGGAATGTTATTTTCTCTACTTTATTAGGAAAGTGAAATTATGATACACATTTTTATAATATTGGTGATAGTATATTCTTTCTTCATATTTTTTTCTTATATACTATCCATCTGATTTACATGTAACATTTGCAAGTCAGTTTTTTTAAATCTTTAACTTTTGAACTTTCCCATTTTTTTCTTTTCATTTTTATACAGTTCAGATTATTTTATTGCTTAATCAACATATTTATTTTCCATATGCTTTTTAGTATTGAACTCAAATGACCTGGATTTTATTTTCATATGAGTTTTAGATACTCTTTCTTTTTTCTGAGTAATCAGGAATCCATCAATGAATCAATAACACAGTCAAGTGAGTTATATATTAGTGAAAACCTGCTCATATTTGCTGTGGCTGAGAGGAAAGATATTCTCCACTTCTTTACAATTGAATTCGAGGGATAACATGCCTCAAGATAAGATCTTAATTACTCAAGACATACACACAATTGTATGACCTAGTATCAAATGAATTGTGACTACAAAAGTTGAGAGATTCCTACAGAATGAATTGATTGACCAGTGATATTTCAAAATGAGAAAGAAGTGGAGTTATGCTTTTAAATGTGTAAAACTGAAATTTCCAACTCTGGTGGAACTCGGGTATTCAGTAAACCTATACTGGGTTTCTCTGTTGAGAATGTATCAAAAATAGTAACAAATTGTCCATTTATTCTAATAAAACTACATAATCACAATAAAACTGCAAGATTTTTGAAGTCCAGCTACAATAATATTGACTCAATGTTATAACACTATTTATATTATAACTAGGAGATTAAAATGGCAATTCCAATTATCTCTGAAATGTTTTAAAAAGAAAATGATTTAATTATAACAGTTTCAATACATTTGTTTCCTAAGGGAGGCTAAAGACCAAAAGTTGGTGTCCTTGGCTGTGAGGAGAAGAGCAGTTAGGTGAGAAAAGTGAGTAAAAGTTTGTAAAGGAAAAAGCACAGATTTTTTCAGGTAAACATAGGAATGAATAGAAGGTTATCTTCTCTTCAGGAACTACATTCTTACTATATCAAAAAGTTATGCATGTTTGCTTTGTAAGTTCACAACTTTTACTATATACTCATCATGTATGCATGTTCATGTATAAATGATATAGCAATAATAATAACAGTAATAGGCTGGGTTGGGGAAAAAACACCAAATGTAAGATACTTTGGTTAGTAGAAATATTTTAAGGATGATCTTTCATTGTTAGTTAAAAATATTTCATAACAATGCAAGATATTGGTGGTAGGGTGAGGTATAAGAGTCCTGTGTGATGTTATGTATATTAGTTTTATAAGTTCACAACTATTACTATACACTTATTGTTTATGTATGAGAGATATATTTCAATAATTTTTAAAAAAAGTGATAGAAATAAATTTGTGGACAGAAAATGGACAGCCATGAAAGCCAGGTCATCTGATTCTATTTTTTTTTTTAATAAGCAAATAGAAAATTTGAGAACATGAAGATATGAAATAAAAACTTTAGCAATGTGTATGATTTGTCTCAGAACAATACCACCTCATAGTTTGATCATTAAATCCAGTCACTATTTCCTAATATTCTTGTATTATCATACAACTTGGATTTCGGCAGGCATCCCAGTTTCAAGGAAACTGTTTTCTATTCTTTAATCGTCCTTTCTACCTGCTTGAAATTTTAACCAGTCCAAATTAATCTGGTTCCAGAACTCTAAATGTATGCCCAAGTATTCTCCTTTTTTTCCCCTAGAAAATGAACATCTACTTCCATCCCCTATGCATCTATATAACTATGACCTATAGTAAATCTCAGCAAACACCAAAAATCTCAGCAAATACCAAGCAAGATATAGACAAAGAAATCACACCTAAACAATTTGATAGCATTCCAAGATAAAGAGAAAACTTGCACCCTTTAGACAAGCCCAGTAACCAGTTGAAAACACTAATTGATTGCAGTCCAAGCCACATGAAAGAGAAGAAACACCTAGCCAAGCTTTGTCTGAGTTTCTTTCTCACAAAGTCTTGAAACAAAATAAAATGGTTGTTGCAAAGTCACAAAACTTTGGAGTTATATACCATTGTGATGGTTTAGCTCATGTACCAACTTGGCCAGGTAACTGTGCCCAGTTGTTTGGCAAAGGATACAAAGGCCTGATTGCTACTGTGAGGGCCTTTAGTGGACTTAAACCATTAGTTAGTTGATTGCATCTATGGCTGATTACATCTTCAAACAACTGAGGATATTGCCTTTAGCAAAGAGAGATATTTCACCTAATCAGTTGAAGACCTTAAAGGAGAAGTGATGATTTCAGAAAGTCAAAAGAGAAAATTACCATCTCTATTTTGGCTAGCCATTTTTCCTGGAGAATTCATTGTAAACCTTAATCAGACTTCCCAGGTTGCCACCTGCACTATGGAACGTGGACAGGTATAGGTCCACCATCACATGAGACAATTTTATAAATTCTCATAATATTTTACAGATCTCTCTTCTTGGTTTTGAGAGAACCCTGACTAATACAGTCATGTAGGAAAAGATACACTGAACAATAATTGGAAATTTGTAATGAGGTGCATCCATAACAAAAATCTAAAGCATGTGACATTGACATTGGTGCCAGGTGGTAGAAGGAAGCTGAAAAGGCTTCTTCTTAGATCCCCAGGTTGCTAAGATATGTACCATGCAGTGGGTTGGTTTAATCAATGGAAATTTATTGACTCACAACCTGAAGCTAGAAGAAGTCCAAAATCAAGGCATCAGCAAGTTGATGCTTTCTCTCTGAAGACTGTTCTGTTCCTGGCAGCCAGCAATCCTTGGGTACCTTGGCTTTCTTGTCACATGACAATGCCTTTCCTTTTTCTTCTGGGTTATATTGACTTCCAATTTCTACTTGGCCACAGGACTTTCTCTTTATAAAGCCTACAGTGGTAGAATTAAGGCCCAACCTCATAAAATTGGGTCAGACCATAACTAAAAACAACATCCTCAAAAGATTCTATTGTCAAAGGTTCACACACACGGGAATTAATTAAAATTAAGAAAGCTTTATTTTTCTTGGGTACATAATTCAATCTAACACAGCCTGTGCTTTGGGCACCAAAAAGACATGTTATTCCCATTTGCAAAATACATACATTGCATCACAACATTCCAAAAGCCTTAACCCATTTCAATAATAATGTGAAGCACAAAGTCTCATCGAAATCAGTTATGAATGTGGTTCATCCTGGGAAAATACAAAGGTAGGAAAAACATAGGATACACATTTTGTGGCAGTTTGAGATTATTTATATATTCAAAAAGAGAGATTATGTTTGTAAATGGTAATTGTGCCCAGTTGTTTGGTCAAGTAAGCACTAGGCTAATTGTAGTACAAGGACATTTATGGCTTTTGCCATCAGTGAGTTTACTGCATAAATAGCTGATGATATCTATATCAAACAGGGATATTGCCATCAGCAATGAGTGACACTTTATCCAATCAGTAGAATGCCTTAAAATTGGAAGTGATTTCAGCATTCAGAGAGAATTTCATATCTTGTCTTTGGATAGCCAACATCTCCCAGAAACTCAAAGAGGACCTTCACTGGACTTTCATCAGAGTTCCTGGTTTACAGCCTACCTGCGAAATCTGGACTTGTGCATACCTGTGTTCATACAAGATACTCTTATAAAATCTCATACTATTTACAGATATCTACTGTTGGTTCTGTTTCCCTAGAGAACACTCATGAATACAAACTATTTGGCTTGCTAATCCAGAATTTGGTACCAAAATTTGTTGGTACTTTTGCAATTACCAAAAATGCTGGGATGGTCTTATAATTGGGTAAGTGGTATATTTTGGAGGAATTGTGAGATGCTTGGTACAAAATGCCTAGATTTCTTTGAAAAGACTGTTGGTAGGAATATGGAGCCTAAAGTTATTTCTGATAAGTCCTTAGAAGGAAATGATGAAACTATTATTGGAAACTGGAGGAAAGGTGATTTGTGTCTTAAAGTTTCAGAGAATTTAGCAAGATTGACTCCTGATGTTATGTGGAAGGTAGAATTTGAAAATTATGAACTTGGACATTTAGAAAAGATTTCCAAACTAAATGTGGAAAATGAAACCTGGCTTCCCATTGCAGATTATAGCAAAATGTTAGAGGAAAGAAACACAATGATAATTATTGGACGCAAAGAAACAAGAAAATGGTTCTGGAAATTCCCAGTCCCTGGAAATCAAACTCCCAGATGATAATGCCCCTTTGAGGATTTAAGTAAACTTGGTGTTTTAAATCCAGGATTAAAAATGCAGTTATCTTGGAAAGACATGTGGAAAGTCTTACTGTCTGATGGCTTGGACCCCTGCATCCTGCACACTAAACCAAAATGAATTTTGTGATAGCTACATAAGCAAAACCACTGTCAGCCTTGACTAAAAGGGACCTGGAAGCGAGGTAAGTAAGGGAACACAACTGTATGAGGAAAACCATGGAAGCTGAGGTCTGGAATTAGGCATCTCCTTGGATCAAAGGAGGGACCCCACTCATGTGCACAGAGAGCATGAATTTGCCCAGGCATTTAGAGAAGGTAAATATTCCAGCCTGCTATTCAGGGAGCATTTTGCCATTCCAGGCTACAGAGAGGGTGAAACCATCATCTTAAGAATGACTCTCAGACTTTGAAACCTAAATTCAGTATTCCCTGCAGGTTTTCAGAATTGTAGGGTACCGGGGACTCATGTTTCCTTCCCAATTTCTCCTTATGGTAATGCACATTTTTATCCTATGTCTGTCCCTTTGTATATTAGAAGCA
>PVKH010026080.1:0-13281 GCA_004027955.1 Chaetophractus vellerosus | reverse complement strand
AAAAAAAAGAAGAAAAAAGAAGAAGAGATTGCAAATGAGAAAGGGTAGAAGCAGAGAGAATAGTTACAAGGCTGTTGCAGTAAACCAGATATGATAGACCTGGTGGCTTGGAGCAGAGTGGTAGAAATGGAGGTGGTGAGAAGGGGTCAGGTTCTGGATCTATTTAAAAGATAAGGACAAATAGGATTTGCTGATGATTTGAATAGTGCAGTGTGAGAGAAAGAGGTAAGCAAAAGATGACTCTTAAGGTCTTGGGCCTAAGGAACTAAAAATGTGTATGTATAGAGATGGGAAAGCCTTGGAGGAGCAGGTTTTTTACGAAAAATTAGGAGTGCAATTTTGGACATGTTAGATATGCAATGCCTTTAGACATCTAAGTGGAGATGTTGACAAGGGAGTTGCACCCAAAGTCTGGCATTAAGGAAAGGTCTAGGCTGAAGATATAAAATGGAAGTTAATTGTGTAAAGATGGAATTATATGTTGTGAGACAGAATGGCCTTGAATGAAGATAGAAAAGAGATCCAAAGACTGAGCCCTGGGGACTCCAACATTTAGAGGCGGAGATAACCAGCAAAGGAAATTTGGGAAAGAACAGTGAATATGTAGGAATCAAAACCAGGAATGTGTAATGGCCTAAAAACCAAGTGAAGAAAGTGTATTAAGAAAGAGAGCATCATCAACTATGTCAAATACTGCTGATAGGTCAAGTAAGCTGAAGGCCAAGACATTGTATATAGCAAGGTGGAATTCTTTGGTGACCTTAATAGGAGCAGTTTGAGGAGAATTATAAGGACAGAGGATCAATTGATGTGGATGAAGAGGGAATGAGATTAGAGAAATCTAAGACAGGCACTATAAAGGAACAACTCTATCTTGGAGCACCACTAAAAAGGGGAGCAGTAGCTCCTGAAGCAGTAGCCAGAAGTGAGATTGAGGTCAAAAGGATATTGTTTTCAGAGGGAAATTAGTATATTTGAATGCTGAAAGGGGCAATACAATAGAAGGAATCAGAATGATAATATAGCAATAGAGCAGAGGATGTTGCTGTCTTAACAATGGTTAAACATAGTTTGTTTTTGGCTTATATTTTCATGAAAAAGCCTATAACTAGTAGTTAAAGATCTGGATACTAATAATAATTTTTACCACTTGATAGTCATTTACAATGTCCACATTTGCAAAAATATTTACCTGGCCTACTTCATATGAACATAAAGTAGCTAAGTGTATGATCGCTTTAAAAAGGTACAAAGGACTACTTAAATGCTATTTTAATTTGTTATTGGTCATTTCCTGTCCTGTATAAATCTTCCTCCTCCCCCCTATATCTTGAGATGTATCCAATTCATAGAGGAAACATCTCTTTTCAAAATCAAGTGCCAACATTTTTGTGTTTGCAACAAAACTCATATCCTTAATTAATTTATGTAAAACAAGGTAGATATAAATAATATGCTTTATAAAAAGGCTCTTCTAATAACTAATGTGCTAAAACTCATGGAGCTGTATAACTTTTGGATGTTTTCATCATTAAAGTACACTTTTCATCTTATCTTTAGTTAATTTTCTTATACACAGTATCAAATCATTATAGAAGAAAAAGATAATTCAGTAAATGGTGTTGGCACAATTATTAAACTTTGGGAAGGAAAACTTAATTTAGGTAATTGCTTCTTTTTCTTTGTTTTTGTTTCTGGCTTGGTTTTTTTGTTTTGTTTTTGTTTTTGTTTTGTTTTTAGCAAAATAGTAACCATTTATTAAGGAACTTAGAGACCAGAGAGCTAGTCTTGGGTGGCTGCAGGATGTTCAGAGTAGCACTCTGTGCCACCCAGGGAGTTACAGGGGGTAGTATGGGGCAGAAGAAGGAAGGCACAGCCAAGTCAGGATTTGCAAGACCATAAACATGATATATAGCGGAAGTGGTTCTAGTACAGATAGCTGTCATGCTTAGGAATGTTCACACATACTTTAAGATGTACCTCCTGGGGTTGGGGGGGGGGTGGAATGGTTTGCCTTATCTAGGAATTTATGACTTCTCTGGTTTATGAGGTCATGGTGGCACAGGATTTTTAAAATATTAAAATGGAAGTTAGCTTGATTCCTATTGATTGTACAGTGGTTTGTCTTTTGGGGGTGTGTTTAGGGCAGGTGGGCTTTATTTTGTATTGGGCCAAACATAATGAACTAGGGGCTTGATTGGCTATCTGGGCCAGCTGCCTTGGTGGGCATTTCAAATTTGAAAAGATATCAAGAGGAAACTCAAGAAGGCATGGTTTTTTTGGTCCTGAGGGACCCCAGGGCTTTCTCTGTACAGTTTTATCAGTTTTCCTCCCTCTTGGTCATTCTCTCAGTTATGAAGACTTGACCAAAGATGTTGTTAGTCTCTCATTCACCACTAAAAGTCTCTTGTGTTTCATCTCCAATTTCACAGATTAGCTGAAGTTTGAGATTTTCTTTGTCCCATTCACACTGGTTTTGTATCCTCAGATGTATTATTTGTTGCATAAGTGACTGCATTGTAGCATTTAAGAGGAGAAAGATCAGACAATGGATGAGGAGAAAGATCCGGCAATGAAAGATCTAGACAGATGGTGAAAAAGAAGAGACAGACAATAAAATGAGGAATTCAGGCATGTCTTGATCTGTGAGCTTGGGCATCATCTAGTTATTCTGACATCTTGGGTAGAAGCTATCTATATCAGACAATCATCTCAATGTGATTATGATTAAGAAGGTAACAAGTGCCTCTCTCAGGACATATCTGAGCCAAGGTCCCTGTGACCATAGAAGCCTACCAAAAAGTGACTTAGACCAATCAGATTCAGGAGGTATGTAAGCTGATTTTGGCTACTTTTCTATCATGGGCTTCTGCTGCCACTACCTCCTGGTAAACTTCCTCTTGACTTTGATTTACAAATACATAGCACTGGGTACCCACTAGTGCACACATACCTCCATGGGAAGCCAGAATATAGTCTAATGCTAGAATCATTTTGCAAAATTCCAATACTTCATCAGCTTGCGAGCTGATGGACTGCCCTAGGTGGGAGAAATGCTTTCTCTAACTCTAAAGGTACGTTTTCGAATACCAACATAGGAGATAGCTGCCCCAATGATAAAGGGAACAATACCAAGAGCAAAACACCCCATGAGTTTTGCCTGGGTTAATGGCTTTTTCCATGATCCATTTAGAACTGTCTCTAGTCTGGCAGTAGTCTCTTCACAAGTTTCTATAGTATGGGAAGAGGTCATTAGAGCCCTCATGTTTCTAACTCTCCCTTTGGGAAGGTTATAAATTGCCATTTGGAGCATTAACTATGTAACAAGAACTAATCTGATTTACAGTTAGTATTTTGTTTGTCTTGTGTTCACATACAAAATAATGTCCTGGAAGAACTTAATAAGGATACTTATTGCCTTTAAGGAATGGGATAATAGAGTATAGAGTTAATTAGGTGTAAACTCCAAAAGGAGAATAATAACCACCATCGTCTTCAGTGTTTCTAATACCTTGATCCCATTTAACCAACAATTTCCTTTGCCTGACCTTTCAGCCCACCAGAAATTTGTGACTTGTATGGAATAAGTTATTAAAACCTTGGGTTGCTTGGAGGAAAATGGTGTCTCTAAAAGGAATCTGGCCCAAATGTGCTCCTGGCTTAAGAAAGTAAAAAGATTCTTGCTATATAGAAACTGAACATTTACTATGCCCTACAGGGTGCCATTTTTATCTGTCTAGTTTCTAGTAAAACACCATATTCCTTGGATGAGAGAAGCCACATCAGAATCCCAGTCTCGGGGGTTCTTAAGGCCCAGAGTCATTCCAAAAAGGAGATCTATCTGATTGGATACCTGATGTTTCCTGTCAGAGCCAAGACTACAAGTATAAGGGGGATGGTTACTAGAGGAATACTTGTTTTGGGACTAAGGGGGAATGGGCACAGACCCAGCAGTGACTCTGATTGGTTTCATTTGCTAAATGATGTACTAGAAGGACAAAGGAATTGTGTTCAAAGTAACAGTTCATAGGGCAGAAATAGGGTAAAAAGGAGAAAAAAGAAAAATCAGTGAAGGTAGGGTATTATTGGGGATAGAGATTGGGCATTACAAGGGTTATAGGATGAAAAAGAGAACGTCTAGACAGATGGTGAAAAAGAAGAAAGAATAAGATAAGGAAATTCAGGCATGTCTTGATGCATGATCTTGGGCGTCATCTAGTTATTCCAACATCTTGAATAGAAGCTGTCTACATCAGAGGCCTTCTGGTTCTGGAATCCTCCTGTCAATTTTAGCTTGAGATCTAAAATGGGAGTGAACTCCCAAGGACTTGGAGCACGTTTTAGTTGTGACAGGAGGTAGACGCAGGGGTCAATTCTTTTATAGTTTTACTGCCGTAGTGGTGGTCATTAAGACCTTTCCTTCTAGGTGCTAAAGCAGTCTTTCGTTGATGTCCCTTCCAATTTATCAGGTCTCTGGGTTGAAGGTCATGTAGAGTCTGTTCTAGAGGAGTCTCTGGAAAGGCAGCCTAGTCTATAAGAGGTGGAACTGGTTATATTCAATTAGTCCCTTAGAATAATTACCAATTTCACATTGTAATAGTTTGGAGTCTGGTAAATTAGGGGAAATAATAAGCCTCATGGGTCTTCCCATTATGATTTCATAGGGGGTTAGCTGGTATTTTCCTGATGGGCTTGATCTTATGGCCATCAAGTCTAAGGGAAGAACCCTAAGCCAGGGTAGAAAGAAGGATTCAAATAATTTTAGCTAATTTAAGTTTTAAGATACAATTTGTTCTTTCTACCTTTCCTGATGATTGAGATGGTAGGGACAGTGAAGCTTTTGGTTGATGGGTGATACCTTGCAAAGTTCCCTGATTACAGTTCTAGTAAATTGGGAGCCTCTATCGCTTGAGAGAATATCATGAATTCCTGAGGTGGGGAAAACAAAATCTAATCGATTTTTTAGCTACTGTGAGGGCCGTAGCCTTGTGACAAGGAAAAACCTCTATCCATCCAGATCTCTGCTTCCTAACACTTACCTAAACAAAATCCAGTTTAATTAAAGATAATTAAATTATTTTGTTAAAAGTCGGTTTTGAAAAAAGAGAGAAATGAGTATCTACCCTGGTTAGGAAGGACTTTCTAAATTTAAGGTGTTAAAAAAAATCACATTAAATGACAGATTTGACTTCATTAAAATACTTGTGCATTTCAAAAGGGCAGTGAAGAAAAATTTGCAGAACGTATGAGAAATGATTACTACCTTAAAGACTCCTAAATTAGATAAAATGGAATTTTTTTTTAAACTTCAGTAGATAAATGGGCAGAAGGCAAGGACAAATGGAAGAGAAGAGCAAACTAGTCAATAAAATGGGAAAACATTTTTGCTTTGCTAGTAATTTTTAAAATGTAAAAGCAGTAATGAGGAAAGCAGATATGGCTTAAGCAGTTGGGCTCCTGTCTACCATATGGTGAAGACAAGCAGAGCTGGCACAAGATGACCCAACAAAAGGAGACTCAGAGGAGAGAGAGTGAGAGATGCAGCCAGCAGACCAGGGAGATGAGGTGGCTCAAGCAATTGAGTGCCTCTCTCCCACACCGGAAGTTCTGGGATCGGTTCTCAGTGCCTCCTAAAGAGAAAGACGAGAAGAAAAGACAAGCAGACACAGAAAGAACACATAGTGAATGGACACAGAGAGCAGACAGCGAGCACAAACAACAAGGCGGGGAGGGGGGGGCAGCGGATAAAATTTAAAAGAAAAAAACAGTAATGAGTGACCATATTTCTCCTATCAAAGTAGCAAAAAGAATTTTTAATAGTTGTACCCAGTACTAGTAATCCCATTTGAGATAAGGAAATTAAGGCACAGGGAGCTTAAGAAACCTGCCTAGGGTCACATAGCCAGTTAATTAGCAGAGCCAGGGCTTGATCCCAGGCAGTTCAGAACTTGGACTTTAAAGATTTAGAGTAATTTTCAGAATAAGGATTGCCTGTTATGGATGTCATTTAAGCATTTATATAGATATTTGTACTAGTGAATTTAAGCACTAATAATCTAGCTTTTAATAGTAATTGCTTTTCTAAGGAATAATAATGATAGCTAATAAATCATTGGGCTGTGGAAATAGACATACAGTACTGGTGGAGTTATAAATTTGTAGCTCCTCTAAGAGTGTTTTAGTTTACTAAAGGCTGCTAAGGCAATATACCAGAAATGGGTTGGCTTTTATAATAGGAATTTATTAGGGTAAAAGCTTACAGTTCCAAGGCTGTGAAAAATATGTCCAGATCAAGGCATCATCAGAGATGCTGTCTCACTGCATCTGAAAGTGTTCAGGCACTTGTCATTATCTAAAGAGGCTTTCTCTTGGAGCTCAGCTGTGTGTGGGCAGTCAAGCACATGGCAGGGCATAAGGCAGCCCTCTCCTCTGGGCCTCTTTCAGCTTCCGGCTGCTCTGTGGGCCTAGCCTCTTGGGGACCTCATTGCTTCAGCTTCGGCTGCTCCATTGATTCCAGCCCCTGGCCTCTCTCAGCCTCTTGGGCTTTCTCTTTCTGTGGCTCTAGGCTATCCTGGAGTCCTCTCTCACATGGCAGGTAAAATGGCAGCTCTCTTTCATTATATATTTCTGTTTTCAGTTCTCAATTTATATCCAGCAAGGGGGCTAAGACCTACCCTGAGTCACACCTAGCTGAAGTAGTCCAATCAGAGGCCCTAAAGTGATATATAATCAAAAGTGATCTAACCAAAAGGTCCCTCATAAAACAGGTTTACGTGCACAGGAATGGGTTAGCTTAAGAACATAATTTTCTGGGGTCCACAAAAGACTCAAACCAGGACAGAGAGTCACTTGGTATCTTTCAAAATTACAAATACATATATCTTTTCACTCAACAATTCCACTTACAAGAATTTATCCTATAAGTATGCTGATTATTCTACAAGTAACTGAAATAATTATGCACAGCATACACATTATAGCAGGGGTTCTTAACTAGGGGTCCGTGGGCTTGAATTTAAATTAAAAAAAAAAACATTATTCTTGTGGGGACGTGTTGGTGCAGGTGTGATATATTTAATAAATAATATACAATATAGTGTTAACTTAGTAAGGGGTCCGTGGTTTTCACCTACCTGGTACAGAGGTCCGTGGAACAAAAAAGGTTGAGAACCCTCTGCATTATAGCATTGTTTGTAATAGAAAAAACTGGAAATACTTGAATATACATGAATAGGGGACAGGTTAAATGAATTATGTATATCCATTCAATGAGGTCCTCTGTAGCTATTAAAAAGAGCAAGTCAGTGCTATGCTATAGAATGAACTTCCAGATAGAACATTAAGTGAAACAGTAAGATGCAGAAAAATATGTATAGTATGATACTATTTGTGTCAGGGGAAATAAAAGGAAACTCAGACTTCAGTTTATGAACATAACTGTTTATGAACAGACTATTTCTTGAAGGATATCAAAGAAACTTAACAGTGATTATCTTTGGGAGGAAGAACTGATTGGTGGAATGACAACAGGGAGGAGACATTTTTTCACTGTCTACTGTCTTCTCCTTTTAGTTTTATATCATATATATACTGTTTTTAAAATAAAAGCAATGAAAGAAATTGCAAAGGAAAATATGGATTATTTTGGCATTTACCTGTGTTATAAAGCATATTACAAAGGCAGGTCAACAGCAATGACCAGCAAAAGTACCCGTTAACTATTATTGCATGTTTTTCATGTGCTATATGCTTTACATATATAACATATTTACATATATTACATTACTTAATCCTCATAAATCCTCTGGGAAATCCATTGTTTAATCAATATTATGTAGAAGAATAGATTGAGGGAGATTTAGAGATGTCAGCTTTTAGGTAATAAGGAGCCACAGGTACATTTGAAAATCTTTCAGATTTCAATGTTGATTTTTTTTTCCTACCAAACTGTGCTGCTTAAAATTAGTGACCATCCTATATTAGTGAAAGTTACAACTGTATTTTAATAATCATGAGCTGCAATTACTGAAAATGTCCACAAGATGGAAATGTAGGGTGAAAGTAGGCATTTTTCTTTGTAAAATCATTGTGCTACACTATACTAATGGAATATTTAAATAGGTGTATTCTATTTTGTTGTAATGGCATTTTTTTAGTAATTTGATAGCCAGTTGTCAAATATTTCATGTTCTTCTGTCATCATCATAATAGTTAAGCTGACATAATAATCTGACTTTCTAAGTGCTATATTTTGAGTACCTTATATACATTGATATCCTGAGTATTTTATATACATTAATTCATTTAAAATATCCTCAACAAATAATATTATGAAGTATTTGCATTGATAATCTCTGTTGTACAAATGAAGAAAAGATCATAGATTAAATAACTTAATCAGGATCTCACAGCTAGTAAATGGAAGAGCCAGAATTCAAACCTAGGTAGTTATTATCTCTTTTGAAGGTGTATACACATTGTTTTCACAGTATGATTTTGGTTATGTAAGGTTCACCTATATATATATATTTAAGAAGTTTAGCTGTTGTTAGCTGGATGTCTTCTGGATCTGTATGCCCCCTTATTTTCAAATTAAGATCTGTATGGAGAAAATTGAACATATTATGTCTTAAAATAGTAATTGTGAGTTAAAATATTAATAGCCAGAATTTCACTCTTAGTTGTAGAATTCATTGTAAAACTTCTTTTTGTGAGGTCAAAACTTCCTGTATTTAATGCTATATATCTTTCATTGTACACATTTAATCATGGACATGTTAACCAAGGTAAATGGCATGTTTATTACTCTATGGTATGTCATAGACATATGAGGGGGAAAAATGAAGTAATTCATAAAGTATTTGTTTTCTGTAGTTGCAGAACTTGAAGTGAAAACTAGAGAAAAATTAGAAGCTGCCAAGAAAAAAACAAGCTTTGAAATTGCAGAGCTTAAAGAGAGATTAAAAGCAAGCCGAGAAACTATAAATTGTTTAAAAAATGAAATCAGGAAACTTGAAGAAGATGATCAAACAAAAGAGATATAAACTGTTCTGAAGAGAACTTGGTAGAAAGCTAACCTGAAAAGAAGGTGGACTTTAATGGTTAAATGGACTTAATGCAAATGCTATTATGTTTCTTAAAGGAACTGTATACATAGTTTTTGACCATGGATTTCTCATCAGTGGGTCAAAGTATTTGTACTTGTCAAGAAACCTTTAATGTGAAATCTATGTGTGTAATAAGAGAATGCTGTATAGGCATTTTACCAACCCATTTTAGGGTAATTCTTTGTTAAGCACAATTTTTTAAAATGTTTAATTTCATTAATATGTAGCTTACCCTTTCAACAAACATCTCATAATGTATAAGTTGGGCAAATTTGTGCTTCTCCTGTAGTTATAATTAAACTGTGTATATTTAATTTTTTCAAATTCTTACCTGCCCCCATCCTACCTCTTTTGTATATGATATGCCCATTAAGTGTTCAATAAATGTAGTTTACAGATCCTGTTTCTGCCTCTTGATTTATCTTCCTTTCTGAAGATTTCCTGGCACTCCGTAATTATAATTAATGTATCTCCATAGCACTATGACCACAGATCTCTTATTGGAACTCATTGCAGCATACAGAAGCTCTTTGATGGCAAAGATCATATTACAGTGTCCTTATTCTTCAAATAGAAAAATATTTAATCCCTCATGAATATTCCAAAGACACATAGGAAGCAGCTGTGCATAAGTTTCCCCTGTCATACCTAATTTTTCTCCCTTTTCTTCCTTGCCTCTCCTGATCACATCCACATGGTGAACCCTCTATGTTTCAACTTATCTAATTTGAACATTCAGTAATATTTCATCTTTAAGGACATGTTGGCTGAACCATCTTTGGCAAACTAGGAACAATAATAGGTAAAAAAAGTATTTTGGAAAACATGTAACATTAACATAAGTTACGTAGCTGCTAAAGAGTGACCACCATGCCTATATTTAATGCAGAGATTCTGAGTTTTCTGTAGAGTGGGATCTAGCTACTCTTAACACTTTAAAATACTTTTTTAAAAAAATCTATCTGCCCTTGTGGATTAGTTACTTTTTATTTCATTGCTTTTTTATTTTTTAAGATGTGACATTATATGTATATGGAAATCTACAAAGATCTCTGGTCTGAAATTTCTGTCAGGGGCCATCTGATAGGTGACATTTCTAGCTTTGCCAGGCATCACCCACCTTTCCTTCTCTTCTTAGCCCAATGCCAGGCAGACCCATTAAAATGAGTTTCCCCACAGTAGGGTAGGGCCTGGGTTAGATCAGAAAAACACTGATGGGAGAAAAGTCCCATTCCACTTGAGGAAGCTTCACATTGAAGATCATTTTTTCATTCTTACCGAGAGTAGCCTTCAAGAATGTTTTGCCTCATAAAACCGTGGGGGTAGGTATGACTTGATGGATGGATGCAAGGATTTAAAATAGCTCGTGATGGTTCAGTCTTACTCTCTGTCAGCTCTTATTTCTGTGTGGGCTTTAGTCCGGTAGGATCTCCCCGTTAGGTTGCAAAGATGGTCCATGGTAGTCCCATGACTGCTTGGACCTCACAACTAGCAATCAGAAAATAATGTACCTTCTTTTACACTCAAGGACTATGATTGTCCCTTTTTGATGCAAATTCTCACCTCTGGCCTATCACTCTTATCCTGGGAGATGAGATTCTCTGAATGGCCAGCCCAGATCATGTGATAGGGAAGGTAGTCCACATGATTAATGGCATCTAAATGCAATTTTAGATAACTAAGATCATTTCCATGATTGAGTGCAGTTGCTAATTGAATATTTGGAGAACAAATCTCGACCAATTTTTATAATGATCAGAAATGCCTATGTGTTCTCCATTTTTTTAACTAAATGTATTTCTGTGAAGACATTTAGGATAAGAAAGCTAAAGTATAAAGATGTACATAATCTAAATAGAGTAGAACTAGAATTGGTCTTCTAATTCAAAGTCCAGTGTGGTTTTTATTATACTATACACTATAGCCTCCTTCAGTTTTGAATGGTTTATGGAAATTTCACATAAACAAAATGCTTTCAGTCTCATTTCTAAGTAATGAAGGCTATGTCCTTACCTAAATGGGTTTAGGGAAGTATGGTAAAATAGGAGATTCCTCCCAGGTGTCCACTTCAGTGAGTCCATGGTTTTATTGTAACTAAAATTGAAGAGCCAAATTTCTCAGCCCTCATTTCTTATGACTTTAAGAGGTAAAACTTGTATTCTTTCTGGCTTGTTTGCTAAACTTTTATGTATCTTGACATTGCAAAAGTTTTATTCTCATAAAATACCAAATATTTAAGTGGCACACTATCAAAAGATAACCCACAGAATAGGAGAAAAGTTTTACAAATCATATATAAGATAAAGGCCTATTATCAAGGATATATAAAGAACTCTTACAACTCAATAGAAAGAAACTACATTTAAAAATTGGGCAAGGGGAGTGGATGTAGCTCAGTGATTGAGCACATTTCCCAGGTACGAGGTCCTGTGTTCAATCCCTGGTACCTCCTAAAAAAAAAAAAAAATGGGCAAGACTCTAAATAGACATTTCTCCAAAGAATGTATACAAATGATGAATAAAAACATGGAAAGATGTTCAACATCATTAGCCATTAGGGAAATGCAAATTAAAACCATAATGAGATAGTACTTCACACCCATTAAGATGGCTATAATTTTTTTTTTTAAGTGTTGGTGAGGATATGAAGAAATTGGAACCCTCTTTACATGGCTGGTGAGAATGTAAAATAGTGTGACAGTTCCTCAAAACAAAGAGTTGCCATATGATCCAACAATTCCACTCCTAATTATATACCTAAGAGAATTGATTTATGGGTAAGGTCCTTGCTCTTCACTGTATAATCCACTGAGCTGTGGAACAGTGAAATGATTCTGATGTAAAAATTAGGGGTTAAAGATATGATTTATGTTTTACTATATTCTGCCCCAGCCAGACTCTCTGGTCTGGCTTTTTATTTATGTTCTCCCTGACCACCTATATTATAGTAGCCTGTGTAATATGTTCCATACCAATTCCCAACACTGGGTAGCTCCTCTCTCCCCACTGAATGAGTATACTCTCTCTCCCTTCCACTGGCTACTCACCCTGGGTTCACTGCTCTCTACCCTCAACAAGGATTCGTTCCTCTTTAGTAATCCCTTAGTCTACCATTAGTGAATACTTCATTGCTTTTCGAAAATGGCCAGTCATCTGAACCACCACCACACTTAATCATTAAATTAATAGTCATAAAACTGGAAGAGAGCTTAGGAAACTCTAATTCAGTTCCCGCATTTGATGATGGATTAAAATCTTAAAGAAATTAAATGACCTTCAAATTCCCACAATTCTTTGGGGTCAGGTAGAAATTGAATTGAGCATTCCTTGACTGAGCAGTCATGGTTACTCAAGTATCATGGCACAGCTCTACTCAGACTTAGAAAACAGTGTGTGGACTGCCAATCAATTTGGAAACCAACTTTCAGAAGGAATGTCTGAATTAGGGTTTACTGTTACTGATACAGTCAAATACCTATCATCAAAATTTTGGTTTGTTCTCCCTCTAGTTAATCTGGTCAAATCATTGTCTGAAAATTAATGAGAATTGTCACCCATACTTGGTTTGATTACATGCGTGAGTTGAAACCACAAGTCTAACTTGAACTTTTACATCACTGAGATCACTGATGCCATTCAAATTGACTCTAAACTTCCATCTACACAAAGTTTCTCTTTGTTCTTGAAAATTTTGCTATCTTTCATCTCCCTAAATGTTTTCCTTATCTGTAGCTTTGATTCCAACTTCTACTATTGTGGTGGTTTGAAGATGGTATGTACCCCAGAAAAACATTCTTAAATCTAATCCATTCCTCTGGGTATGAACCCATTGTTAGTAGGACCTTTTGATGAGGTTACTTCAGTTAAGGTTTGACCCATAATGGGTCTTAATCTTATTTCTGAAGTCCTTTATCAGCAGAATGGAATTCAGACAGACAGAAAAAAACCATGGAAACAAGAAGTTGAAATCAATGGAACCCAGAAGAGAATGGAGATGCCAGGAGAGGGCACCATATGCATTGTCATGTGACAGAGTAGCCAAGGACCAAGGATCACCAGCAGCCAGCCCCAGAACACCAGTCTTTGGGAAGAAAGCATTGCCTTGATGATGCCTCAATTTGGACTTTCTTTTAGCCTCAAAAACATGAGTGAATAAATTCCTATTGTTTAACCC
>PVKH010026079.1:0-13289 GCA_004027955.1 Chaetophractus vellerosus | reverse complement strand
ATAATGTAAACTATAGACCATGGTTAGTAGCAATGCTTCAGTATATGTTCATCAATTGTAACAAATGTACCCCATTAATGAAAGATGTTGTTAACGGGGAAAAGTGTGGGAGGGGGGAGGGGTGGATGGTATATGGGAATCCCCTATATTTCTGATGTAGCATTTCTGTAATCTGAAGCTTCTTTAAAAATAAAAATTTTAAAAAGACAATTAGCTTTACTATCTGATAAACAGACAAGGGAGGCTTCCTTGGTAACTGGCCATTAAATAAGATACTGAAGACATACAGATCCTCTAGAAAAAGACAGCTACCTCAAATTGTGGAATTTAAGCATATAAGTGAACAAATATGATACGTTTATTTTATATTTTTTAACTTAACATTACTGAAGTAAATACCATCTACACATAAAATTTTCATTTTACATATCTACAGTAGCTTAACAAATACAGCATACCATAAACAATTCCTCTGTAACACTATAAAGAGAAAATAATTACATCAGGTATAACTGCATTGAAAATTGAACACTGAAACATAGCACTAGTGTAACTGGCAAAACCAATCATTTTCAATGTTGGGCAACAAGTCAAGAATCTCAAACCATCACCAGCACCTGCACTGAACATAAAAACAGACAGTAAACAAGAGTCACTGAAAGATAAATCCATGTGACTATATATTGGGAGCTTAAGCAAAACTAGTTTACATGAAACAAAACAGCTTATTAAATGACCATATCTAAAGCAACTGTTTGGACAACAAGCAATCTAATCATTTTTCCATCACTGTGGATCTAAATGGTATGTTAAAATGTTATAACTCTGCCAGGTGGGTTAATAATAATTTATTAAACTATGCCTATACTAACAATGCTTCCTGGTCATTGTACTTCTAAATTACAGATAATGACAGTTTTAGAGAAATGATTCTGCTCAATTACTACTCACCATAAATTCTGAGTTTTCATTGTTTGATGGTTTAGACTAAGTAGAAAAGCAGATGATATATATACAACACAAGCATGAGTTGGAATTTAACCAAGTCAAAGTTGAAATGAAATAGCATTAAAGTCTCTAACCTTATTAAATCACAGAGAAGTAAAAAATGCAAATAGCTTTATGGTCATGGAGGATTATAGACAAATCACTTAACCACTCTTACCTATATGATAAGAACATGAACTAGGTGCTCTGTGAGTCTCTTCCAGCATAAGAAGCCAATGATTCTAAGAATTAAATATGTATACATGCTGGAAAATAAGCCATTCCTCTTTTTAATTTTTCAATAAAAATGACATCCTCTGTCACAATCACTAGAAAGTCAAGTATTAAGCTGGGTCAACTGGATTTCCACATACAAAGGAATGAAGGTGGACCCTGTGGTAGTTTGAGATTATTTTATGAATCCCAAAAATTGAAATATTATGTCTGTAAACTAATCTAATCCTCTGGGTGTGGTTCCTTTTAATTACATTAAATTCAGTTGAGGGGCCTTTGATTAGATTTCTTGATAAGATTGCTCTAGGGCTTTTAATTGGACTACCTCAGGTTGAGCCCTCTCCCCCTTGCTGCATCTGATATAAACAGACTCACAGGAACAAACAGAGGCAAAAGGGATCCAGCATATTTGATTCTGAAGTGTGACAGCATGAACTGCTTAAACATGAAGCCCCCAAGAGGATGGGCCCACAGATCAGCTCAAGAGGAGACCAGCCCTGCTATATGCCTGATTGCCTCCAGCTTGGGAAGAGAGCAGAACAGCCTTTGAGACTGATATAGGAGACCCGGAAAGAGGCAAGCCCTATGCCTGGTTGTTCAAAGCCGAACTCCAAGAGATGGTAGGTTCTGGAGGGGAAGGCAGAGATATCCACAGAGACTGGTGGTCATCTTGCTTCACCGTGTGGCAACAACACCAGGATCAACAGTGCTGACTTTGGTCAGAGAAAGCATCTCTTATGGTGCCTTGAGCTGGACTTTTCACAGCCTTAGAACTGTGAAATTTTACAACAAATAAATACTTCTTATAAAAGTGAACACATTTCTGGTACTTTGTATCAGCATGCCTCTGGTAAACCAAAACAGATGCCTATATTGCAAAAAATTTTTAAAATTACTCAAAATGGATCAACAACTTAAATATAAGAGCTAAAACCATAAAACTCTTAGAAGAAAACACAGGGGTAAATCTTGATTAACCTTGGATTTGGCAATAGATTCTTAGATGTGATACCAAAAGCAAAAGCAACAAAAGGAAAAACATAAACTGAACATTGCCAATTTTAAAACTTTGGCATAAATTTAAAAAAAAAAGAAAAACTTTTCAAAAAGGGAATTACCAAAAACTGAAAAGAAACCTAAAGGATGGGAGAAAGTATTTGCAAATCATATTGCTGATAAGTGTTTAGCATCTAGCATATATAAAGACCTCCTACAATTCAACAACAAAAAGAAAACCCAATTTAAAAATGGGCAAAGAACCTGAACAGACATTTCTCCAAAGAAGATATACAAATGGCCAAAAAGCACATGAAAAGATGCTCAATATCACTAGCTATTAGGGAAATGAATATCAATACTACAATAAAATATCACTTCATGCCTTACAGAATGGCCATTATTAGAAAAACAGAAAACTATACATGCTTGAGGAGATGTGGAGAAATATAAAACCCCTTCACTGTTGGTGGGAATGTAAAATGGTGCAGCCTCTGTAGAAAACGGTATGGTGGTTTTTCAGGAAGCTAAAAGAGAACTGCCATATGATCCAGCAATCTTGCTACTAGGAATATATTCAGAAGAACTGAAAGCAAGGACTCCAACAGACATTTACACACACAGATGTTCACAGAAGTACATAATTCACAACTGCTAAAAGATGGAAAAACCCAGTGTCCATTAATCGATGAATGAATAAACAAAATGTGTAATATACATACAATGGAATCTTACTCAGCTGTAAGAAGAAATGCAGTCAGGATGCTTATCACAATGTAGATGAACCTTGAGGACATTATGTTGAGTGAAATAAGCCAGACACAAAAGGACAAATATTGTAAGGTCTCACTAACATGAACTAAATATGATGAGTAAACTCAAGGAGTTAAACTATAGAGTATAGGTTACTAGAAGACAAAATGTAGGTTGAGAAGGGGACGTTGATGTTGAATGTATATAGAATGTTTAATATGGTGGATTGTAAATGTGTGGAAATGGATAGAGTAAATGGTTACACATTACAGTGTGTATAACTAACACTGCTGATTTATAAATGTGAATGTGGCTGAAAGGGATAGTCTAGGGAGGTTAATGTCAACTGAAAGAAAGCTAAAGGATGATCTATATGCGTAACAGTGATTTCAGTGGTGGATGATGACTGTGGTTAATAGTACAACCACAAGAATGTTCCTCTATTACAAAGTGCTATGAATATGGAGATACATGAGAAAAATATAACTAATGTAACATATAGACTGTAGTTAACAGTAATATTGAAATATTTTATAGCAATGGCAAAGAAGGCACTATATAAATGCTAAGGGTCAATAATGAGGAGGTATGAGGGGGGTTAGGATTTTCCTTTTGGAGTAATGAAAATGATCTGAAATGGACTGAACTGATGACAGCACAACTCTGTGACAGAACTAAGAGCCACTGAATGTACACTTTGGATGGACTATAAAAGGCAAGGGACTATATAACACAGTGACCCATGTGGTAAATGTGGAACTGTGGTTAAGAGTACAAATACGAGAATGTTCTCTCATGAACTACAACAAATATACAATACTAATATATGCTGTTAATATAAGATGGTTTGTGGAAAAAAAAAAATACACCAAATATAAGCTATGGACTACAGATAATAGTAATGCTATGATGTTCTTTCATCACTTGTAACAAATGTCCCAACAACATAAAGTGTTGCTGATGGGGCAATGTATGGGAATCGTATATGGTATGCATGCCTGTTTTGTAAACTCACAACTTTTCAAATAAAATAATAATAAAAATTTTAAAAGTTACTGGGGTTGTGTTGGATGGGGGAGTGGAGAGTTATTACTTAATGGGTACAAGATTTTCAGTGATGAAAGAAAAAGTTTTGGAAATAGTGGTGATGGTTGCACAACATTATAAATACAATTAATGCCATTGAATTGTACACTTAAAAATGGTTTAAAATGGCAAATTTTATGTTATATATATTTTTACCATAATAAAATTTTTTAAAGTACTAACCCAGCAAGGTAATATTAATGGCCATTTCATCCACAAATTAACAAAGATTAACAGTAAACAAAAATAATTATGCTTATTTCGACCTCAATAAAAAATTTCCATACTTGTCAATGAAATCTGTGTAAATTAACTCCTTAGATATATATTTTTTTAACTTCACTAATGTAGTTTAATCAGGGAAGACATCAATCTGAATTTACAAAGTTTCAATGTCAAAACAGCTTTATCTATTCCATCATCCATTGAAATCAAGAAATTGTACCAGATGATTCATAAGGTTCCTTCTGGCTTTAAAAAGACTCTAAATGGGGCTGGCTGGATAGCCCAGTGGATAGAGCGCCGGCATACCACATGGGAGGCCCCAGGTTCAGTTCCCGGGGACCTCTCCTAGCGGGCAGACCGCCTTGAGAATGGCAAGCCGCCATGGGGGGGCCAGAGCCGCCGTGGGCAGGACAAAAAGCTGCCACAGACAGGGCAAAAGCCACCAAGGGCAGGGCAGGTCGCCCGCGAATGGAGCGCAGCCAGCCACCCACGAACTGAAAGCCGGCCGTGAATGGAAGCAGAAGCCGCCCACAAGCGGGGAAAGCCGCGCCTGCGCAGTGATCAATCTCGGCGCGTCCCCGCAGCGGGGGAGAGGGGAGATATGTAATAAAATAAATAAATCTTAAAAAAAAAAAAAAGACTCTAAATGATATGCTATCTCTATACAATAATTGATAAACTAGAGTACAAATTGGGCTAGAAGAATAATGTTGAGCTTTCTTTTTTGTTGTTTTACTCAATTTAGCACAGCTCATTAAATAATTTCTAGCCAAGTGGTAGATACAATTTATTTATTGGTGAAGCATGCAGGAGAATCATATAAAAGCCAAGGGAAGCAGATGTGGCTCAAGCGACTGAGTTCCCGCCTACCACACGAGAGGTCCCTGGTTCGGTTCCCAGTGCCTCCTGGAGAAGATGAGCAAGACAGCGAGTTGGCACAACAAGATGGTGCAACAAGGAGACACAAAGAAGAAACCCAATGAGAGAGACAACAAAGCAGGGAGGAGAGGTAGCTCAAGTGATTGAGTGCCTCTCTCCCACATGGGAGGTCCCAGGTTCAGTTCTCAGTACCTCCTAAAGAGAAGACGAGCAGACACAAAGAGTATACAACAAACAGACACAGAGAACAGACAGCGAGCACAAACAACGAGGGGGGAATAAATAAAATAAAATCTTTAAATAAAAATTAAAAAAATAAAAAGCCACTTAAAGAATACCATAATATAAAAATATTTTACCATAAAAAGTCTTAAAATATTTCCCCTTATTCACTCTCTCGATAATCTACTTTGAAACATTTACAATTCCTTTTAAGATACTGGAGTAAATAATTAACTAAAAATCATCTCATAAAAACAAGACGTGCCCAGAAAGTATAATAATTACTTCAAATAATTCTATACTTTATTTTTTCCTGAAAAGTAAGCATATAATTTCTAAACAAAGAGAGAAGATTATGGTCTCCCTGTTGAAGGACCACAAATCTCAACTGTTGAGATAACAATTAACTGTGTGATTATCAAGAAGCAAATGATTGACATAATTGAAGAAAAACTATCAATAAAATATAGGAAAAAAGAAATTATGAATATCTAAATTTCAAAATAGCATAAATGTTACAACTTATCAAGTACTAAATTAGAATTTATCAATTCATTTATCAATTCATTAATAACATGCTAAATTAACTCTGTATTTTTGTCCAGTTGTAAAACACACATTTTTTCCCTCAAGCTCAACATGTTATTAGTTACTAGTAAAATAACTGTGTTGTATATTTGATATTAGAATTTTCCCAGATAATTTAATTATGCTTTAAATTAAGGTTTTTAAAGTTCTAAATAAGATCACAATTTAATATTTGCTATAAAAAAATCTTTCTCTCTTATATATGTGTATATATATATATATATATATATATACACACACATTAGAGAGAGAAAGAATAAACTTTTTTTTTTTTTAAGATTTATTTTATTTATGTATCCTGGACCCCCTCACTGGTTGTTTGAGATTGCTATTTGTTCTCTGTCCATTTGCTGTGTATTCTCTCTGTCTGCTCATCTTCTCTTTAGGAGGCACCAGAAACTGAACCTGGGACCTCCCATGTGGGAGAGAGGCACTCAATCGCTTGAGCCACCTCAGCTTGCTGGTTTGTTGTCTCTCTCATTGTCTTTCTTCTTTGTGTCTCTTTGTTGCCTCATCTTGTTGCATCAGCACACCAAGACTGCCTGTCCATGCCAGCTTGCCTTCCCTACGGGGCACTGGGAACCGAACCCAGGACCTCCCATGGGGCAGGCAGAAGCCCAATTGCTTGAGCCACATCGGCTTCCCAGAAATAAACTTATTTTACATTATCTTCTCCCCTTTTCTAAACTATTCCTTTTTTTAGTTTACAAACTTTAATATACCATGTTTTATATGTGTGATCATATACACATATATGTAGATTAGTACTAAAAACAAAAAAAGCCCTTATTAAAGTTCTGAAAGGAGAAAAAAATAAATGTAAAGACAAATGGAGGTGGTCTAACAAGAACTCATGCTACATGTACATTTTGTGCATGGACCAGAAAGAGACTGAGCCAAACTTTTGGACTTAACTCTTCTACATGATGGCTCATGCTTTCCACCCATCTCATAAAGGAAACGGGTAAAGGAGATTTCTTTACATTTCAGCAACGAAACACATCTGCCAAGTAAGGATTAATAGCTGAAAGCCTCTACCAAGTTCCAATTTTAAGTTATTACACCTTCAATTTGAAAATAAATTTTAAAATAATAATAACGTGCTAAAAATTGTCAACACACATGGGCCCGGCTAGATAGCTCAGTGGATAAAGAACGCGCTGGGGTACCACATGGGAGGCCCTGGGTTCAGTTCCCGGGGACCTCTCCCAGCGGACAGACAGCCTTGAGAAAGGCAAGCCGCCATGGGCGGGGCAGAGCCGCCATGGGCAAGGCAAAAAGCCGCCACGGGCAGGGTGGAGCCCCCACGGGCATGGCAAAGTCACTTGTGAAAAGCGGAGCTGCTGCCTGCGAACCGCGGAAGCCAGCAGCCCGCAAAAACATGGAGGACAGCTGCCCACAAAACACGCAGCGGAGCCGCCCGTGAAACCGGAATGGAACCACCGACAAAAACGGTGGGAGCCGCCGCCGCCGCGGAGGGCCGACTCAGTGCGTCGCCGCAAAGACGGGGGGAGACAAGAAGCAGACATAGAAAAAAAAATCCGGAGGAATGGACACACAGCAGGAGCAAGCAGAAGGGCAGGGGGGATATGTAATAAATAAAATTTTAAAAAATTGTCAACACACAATAAGGTAAAAGTACCTTAAAACTATTATTTACAAAACAAGATATAAGAAAGGAAGGGAACACCTAAAACCTTTAATTAGGATTATATTTGATAACCAAAGAAACTTAATAATCAGGGCAAAAAAATAGTATCACTATCTAACTATGAACATGCTTGGCACATAGCAGTACTCAGTATTTGATGAATGAAAGAAGCAATGAAGACTATATAACCTTAAAAAGGAATACAGGGGGCCAGCTGTAGCCCAGTGGATAGGGCGCTGGTTCACCACATGGGAAGCCCTGGGTTCGGTTCCCAGGGGGCCTCTCCAGGCAGGCAGACCGCCTTGAGAAGGGCAAGCTGCCGTGGGCGGGGCAGAACCGCCATGGGCAGGGCAAAGCCACCACGGACAGGACAAGTCACCCACGAACGGAACAGATCCGCCTGTGAACGGAAGCAGACCCGCCCACGAATGGAGCAGAGCCGCCTGCGCAGTGACCTGACTCGGCGTGTTGATGCAACGGCGGGGAGACAGAGCAGACACAGAAGAATGCAGAGAAATGAACACAGCAAGAGCAAGCAGAAAGGGGGGAATATGTAACGAAAAAAAAAAAGAAAAAAAAAAAGAAATACAAGGAGCAGATGTGGTTCAAGCAGTTGAGCACCTGCTTCCTACATGAGAGGTCCTAGGTTCAGTTCCCAGCACCTCCTAAAATCAAAACAACAACAACAACAAGCAAACAAATTTAAAAAAACCAGCTCAGGGGAGCAGATGTAGCTCAATGGTTAAGTGCTGGCTTCCCACATATGAGGTCCCAGGTTCAATCCCCGGCCCCAGTGCCTAAAAATAAATAAATAAATAAAAATTTACAAAATTTTAAAAATACACCAAAAAAGGGAATATAACCTTAATAAACAGTGTCACTGCAACCATTTGAAAATATCTACCAAAATTTACTACTCAAAATAATGTCTTCAGTGTTGATAGTTTAAGCTTCTACCTGAATGTTAACAAGTGAAAAGTAAATAACTGCAAACCTGAAAAAGATAATCACAAACTTAAAAGTATCAAGTACTTCCTTTTCTTCAATTATTAAGGGCTCTTGGGTATAGTTACCATTCAGAAGTATGTTCAAAGAGTTCTTACTTTAAGGTTACTCTGAAATGTTTGCCTCAGTTAAATTCAAAACATATTTTGGTATGGTGATTTAAGGGCCAAGTGACTATCAAATGGTTGGTAACCTTAAATGACTATGTGAACTTTACTATTCCTAGAATCTGACACACAGATGATCTTCTATCACAGGGAATCCTTTGCACCCTATCTTAACCCAATTTATGGGCCAGAAGAAAGAACTGTAAGCCAATATCCTTTAAATATTTGGGCTTCAGTTTCTAAATTAAATAAATAGATCATGATAGAGAGGAGGAAAGATGGGGAGGGGAGGGGAGGGGAGGAGAGGAATTGCATAAGTTTTTTTCCAAAGTAGTTAGAGTACATAAGCATCTAGCAAGAAAAAGTACAATGGCCAAAAGAATTGAAGAAATTCATTTTCTTTCACTCAAAATGTGAAAATCACTGATTATCACACTTGTGCTATTTTGGAAAATTTACTAAAGCTGTTGTTAAATAAAAGCACCTAGACTGCCATCATGAAAATAAATAATGCACCTGGTAAGAGCACAAAAGACTGTCTCACCTGTGTATAATCCATTATCCTTTGAAAAAAGCCCAAGTCTGGTACCAGAGGGCACAATGTACTTTCTACAGGACAAGAGGAGAATACCTTTTCCTTGCCCTGCTTTCCAGCTGACTAACGAAAAATCTCATACTAATTGTAATATGACTCTTTTACAGAAATAAGAGGTGGATAAAGTACATTCAAACAAAAGCTATTTCATACAATTGTATTTCTAAATGTTCTTTCAGACTTTAGTCAGAAAGTTAAATAATTTTACATTAAAACTTTAATAACAAACATCAAGGAAAAAACTGCCCTATATCTGGATTCTTACAATCATATTGGAGACTTCTGCTAAATACAAATATAAAAGGCAATATGGTATACCTTTGATCACAGTGGGTTAAAAGCCACTATTGCTTTTATAAAATCCAGAGTGTTACTAAAGCATGTAGGTAAACAGACACTTTCACACACTGCTATAGGGAATTAACTGGTGTACCTTTTTAAAAAATAACTTAGAGCTATCAAAATTTTCTATTTCTATATTTCCATCAATAGGAGCTCCATCCAAAAAAAAGATAACATATGCTAAAAGGAAAGTAATATATATTGATGCTTAAAATCAATCACTAATTTAAAAAAGCAAAAAAGTATATTATGATCTACTTGTAAAAATTTCAAGAAGCTATATATAAATGTTTTCCAGAAGGATACCCAAAAAGCTATTTACGATGGTTACCTTGTTGGGGGGTGAAGGGTCCTTTCTGATACTTTATATTTTTCTTTAATAATTTTTATAAATTTAATAGAGCCACATCTTTTCATTAATAAATAGATATATAGTATCTACTTGGAATATACATATTATTTAATTGCACAAAAGCTGTTCACAACTTTAATCTTTTACATATCAGTTTCTTTCATATCCTCTTCACCCTATTCAATAAAACTGACTTCAATTTTCTGGTTCTGATTAATTAAAATCTAATTAAAAGACTTACTTCCATAAGATAGTATATTGTCACAACAGACCGGAAAATCTAAATAAGTAGAAGTTGCTCTTACTAGTAATAAAGCATTCTTTATTAAATCATAGAATGATTATAAATATCTGACCTAAAGATAGATCTCATTTTATTAACCAGTCCTCTATTAGAGAAGTATTAACATGAAAGCAGTTTTACTTTAAAATTCTAATTTCTTTAACTTGGGTCTGACACATGCAAAGCAAAGCTTAAGAATACCCAAAATATATAATATGGCTTGGTAGAAAATTGTTATTTAAACATTAAGAGAACAATGTACCCAATGGCTCTGGGGAGAAAAAAAGAATAAAAGCAAAAGCCCCTAGTGAAAAAATAAAGAAGGCTGTTGGTATACTTTCTATTGGAAGCATCAAGAACTTCCAAAGTATAAGATTCATCATACTGGCAAAGAAGAGGGCATACCCCATGTAGATGACAGCTATTACTCAACTCCAGATTATTGTTGTGGGAATGTGGACCTAATGTTGCCAGATTTAGCAATTTTCAAGAAAAGTCAAAAATCCAAATTTTTATATGATGTCTCCTGATTTTTACATGTTGGCAACTATTTCTGTTTTGGGGGGTTGTTTGTTTGTTTGTTTTAATTTAAATGCTATGCAAAGCCAACAGTATGGGAGCCAAACAGAATTATCTCACCCATGGGTTCCCTGTTTTAAATTCTAGAAACAATGCTGGCAGCTGAAGGAAGAGATAGAGAGAAAGAAGTAGGCTAAGACCAGACGAAAAAAATCCTTACATGATAAACTAAAGAATTTAGATTTTTGTCCTCCATTACAGTAGTATTTTTCAAATTTATATTTCTTTAGTAACAGAATCCCTTTCGTTCACACTACATAAATGTTTCCCAGAAACCTGGTAGTATAACAGAAAAATAAAGACATCTCTAGTTTAAGGGATGATAAGAGGGGCCAGACTTCCAAAAACAATTTCTCAGAAAATTTAGATTCTAGGCAACAATGTTTGAAAATGACTAAACTACAGGATAAGGGGGAGGGATATGTGTCTTAGGGATTACACAAAGCCATAAGAAAACATGCTGTATCCTCCTGAGGCATCAATTTTATGCAGAGGTTGGGGGTATGAAGTAGAGAATCAAAAAGACACAGTTTCTATTTTAATAATACTACAGAAAATATCAAGAAATTAAAATTTTACATGCATTTTTAAGGTTTATTTTTATTCTTTAAGTTCTCCTATGTTTTGAATCTTGCATTTAAATGATGTTGTTAGGGATGGTCCACAGTGAGGGATGAACTGGAGAGCCAGGACACTCTATGTCGGTAATCTGTGAATCCTGTCATCTGCGGAGTTGAGCCAGAGGGTGTTGTGGGCCCAGGGGAGATGGGGAGGGACACGGCGGATCAAATATAGGTCGTTTGATGGCCCGTGGAAGTGTTTTCCACTGCCTTGCGGTGGTGGATACGGGACAAGATGACAGGCATCAAAAATTACAAAAGTGTATGATCTAAAATGGGGACCTTGATGTGGACCAATGACAATGTTGAGGAATTATGTTTCACTATCTGTATGTTGGGTTTGCCATTCACACACAAAACGATTTCGGTATGGGGAGAAATGGGGGAGGGGGTTGAGTACATAAGAATGTCTTGTATTTTGTCTGTGGCTCTGCTGTGACCCAAAGCTTCTTTGAAAATTAAATGATAAAAGGAGGGCTGCCTGAGAGTGATAAGAGGAAAGTGTCATGAAATAGACCGGACACCAGAAATTACACCTACAAGGCACAATTTGGGAATTCGGGGAAAAAAACAAAAATTTATACATATATATACCATTATATATTTTTTTTATTTTTTTTTACATTTTTGAATAGCCCAATCATTTAATAAAATCTAGTTTTCCTTTTTCTATTTTTTATTTATATTTTTAATTTTCTAAAATTATTTTGTATTAACAAGTTCACCTATATTTTAACTCTTACATTTAAATACCATTATTATTTCATTTTCCTATTCATTACAATTGGCTACTGTGATGGCTTCACAGGTGAAGAGGTTATGGATCACAGAAGGGTCACAATGTGATGGGAGAGGAGCATTGGAGGGGGGGTGTCAAGATTGGGGGTGCATGGGAGGAAGTCCACCTGAACATATATAAAAGTCATATATAATTGTTCAAAGGCTCACGGGACATGGTCATGGAGTGAAGTATTAATCACTAAATGGGAGAACACTGAACTCCCATCCTGGAGATCTCTGTCATATTCTCCACATAAGTAGCAACATCCCCCTGAGTACAGGGGCAGTGACTGGCAAAGGAGGATAATCCATTGATGGGCCCCTGTTATTGATGACTAGCCTTATGAGTCATTGCTGTTGAAATTGAAATAGCCTAGTGTTCAGGAGTGCCTAAGAGTTGCCTCTGGAGAACCTCCTTGTTGCTCAATGTGGCCTCTCTCTAAGCCAAACTCAGAATATGAATACATTACCTTCCTCCCAGCGTGGGACATGACTCCCGGGGATGAGTCTCCCTGGCAACCAGGGATTACTAACAAATGCCAAGGGGCAGTAAAACTGGGAAGAGACTTCAAATAAAAGGGGGAAATGATAAAGACAAATGAGTTCATAGGGCTAAGAGACTTTAAAATGAGTCGGGAGGGCAACCCAGAGGTAACACTTATGCAAATCCCAGTAGGACCTCCTAGACTTCCAATATGGAAATCACCCCAAACAGAGGGCCCCCAGAGGGCTTTGGAGATATCCAGGTCCTATACCAGGGCAGATAATCCCAGAGTTTGGTGCCTTACTAGTGGGCCCTAACTTGAAATTCTTGCTCCTGAGAGTGATAGAAACTGACCAAAATATGTCTACACTGCACATGGTCCAAATGTCCCTTCTGTTCAAACCTATATTTGATGCCAGAGTTTTAGGTGTACTTCCATAGACCGGAGACTACAGGCTGACCATAAGACAACCGGGTCCAGAAACTGTGGACCTGCAACTCCTACGCTACAACTCAATAGA
>PVKH010026078.1:0-13286 GCA_004027955.1 Chaetophractus vellerosus | reverse complement strand
AATGGAGTGCAGCCAGCCACCCACAAACTGAAGCAGAGCCAGCCGCGATTGGAAAACAGAAGCCGCTCACAAGCAGGGAAAGCTGCGCCTGCACGGTGACCGGTCTTGGCGGCATTGCCGCAGTGGGGGGGAGGGGAGATATGTAATAAAATAAATAAATCTTAAAAAAAAATGAAGGCTAAAAAATGTAACATGGGACTGTATAGCATAGTTAAGCCACTTATGAAATATGAATATGGGTAAAATTGACTTATTTTTTTAATTGAACAAATGTATTTTAATACTATAAGATGTTACTATCAGACCAAAAAAAAAGAAACATGATCCTAAATGAAAGAAACCAGACACAAAATACTACATATTATATGATTATAGCTATGTAAATGTAAATATAAATTAATTTATAAAGATGAAATTAGATTTGTAGTTATATAGGGATAGGGAAGGACTGCTAAGTAGTTTGGAGTTTTTCTTTTTGGAATAATGAAACTGTTCTAAAAATTTTTGTAGTGATAAATGCACAAAATTGTGATTGTACTAAAAGCCATTGATTATACACTTTGGATAGATCATATGGTATGTGAATATATCCCAATAAAAATACTTACTAAATAAATGATTAATTGTGCAAGAATAAGCAGAAAAAAATCTAAAACTAGGTCTATATAGTTTTATTAATCTATTTTATAAACTATTTTTTTTTGTTTTTAAAGAAGCTTTTAGATTACATAAATGTTACATAAAAAATATGAGATCCTCATATGCCCCACTCCCTCCCCCTACCACACTTTCCCACATTAACAACATTCTTCATTAGTGTGGAACATTTGTTACAATTGATGAACACATATTGGAGCACTTCTACTAACCATGGAATACAGTTTATCTTACAGTTTACTCTGTTCCGCATAATTTTGTAAATTATGACAAAATATAAAATGGTATGTATCTGTCACTTCAATGTCGTGCAGGACAACTCCAGCGTCCCAAAAATGCCTCCATATTATATCTATTCTTCCCTCTCCCATCCATCAGAACCTCTGGTGGCCACTGCCTTTACATCAATTGTAAGAGTTCTTCCATTGTAGAATAATAATTAGCCTATAGTAGAATAATAATAAGTCTACTTTAGTCCATTGTTTGTTCCCCAATCTTGAGAATTTTGGGATGCTGATGTCTACTCTGTTTTTAATTGACAGGGGAGTTAGATCTCATGGGGCAGATAGATGGAGCTACCTTTTTTTGCAGTTGCAGACACTGTTCCTAGGGATGGGAATTGTCGATCACCAACTCCTTGTTAGTAGTCCTGGACGAGTCCAATGAACTGGAGTGTAGGTGTTGCAACTCTGCTGATATTCAAGGCTCAACTGGCACAAGGAAAAGCCAAAGATGTAAGTCTCTGGTACATACATCAAGTATAATGCTAATTATAAATTCAGATATATGGGGCAGAAGAGCATGTGTAGAGAACCTATAAATGAGTCTAACTCTTGTTACATTAGAGAACATAAATTCCAAAGTAAGGCCTACTGACAGGGTGCTGGCTTCCTGAGCTATCTGCCCTACTTATACTTTATGGATATTTCTAGAGCCCTCAAGAGCCCCCCTATATTAGGCACTGTTTACTGTGGCAGTCAATGAGATCCTGCTGAGACCTACATAAGTGTCATCTCTGGAATGACCTCCTGACTCACTTTGTATTTACCATTAACCCGTTTTGGTCAAGGTCTTTTTCCAGATGCATTGCTAGTTGGTGCTCATCTCCCAGATGGAAGGTAGTGTGTTTATATGCTGAGTTTGGCTTAGAGAGAGGTCACATTTGAGCAAAATAGAGGCTTTCAGGAGGTAACTTGTAGGTAGAATTTAATACTAGGCTACATTTCAATTTCACAAAAAGGTTTATAAGTACAATCACTCAATATCAAGGGTCTGGCATAATAATCGGGCTTCCTTCACTAGACATTGCCTTTACTCTCAGGGGATTCTTGCTGTCCTATTAGAGAATGCAGCAGAACACCCCAGGATGGTAATTCAATATTTTTTCAGTTACTGTGTGCTTCTCCAGCCACCCGAGACAATGTCCCATGAACACTTGAACATACTGATATGTCTTAGAGGCATGCCTCTGGTGAACCCCTTCCCATGCATCCCTACATCACTGACACCCCACACCAGTGATCCTGCCCTGCCATGCTGTGACTCTTCTGTGATCCAAGATCTCTGCAAGAATGAAGCCAATAAAATAACCAAATAAAATTAATAAGGAAATGAAATAATTCAAAAATAACCAATAAAATACAAAAAAGATTTTAAAAATTTGAAATGATAAAAATAATTTTAGAAACGGATTCTTTTATCACTGTAATATCTGTTGACTTGTATGTACAGTGACATTTTCTTCCATATATTCCCCCAGCATCTTATTTTTTTCAATTTATCTTCAAAGAAGCTTTAGGATACAGAAAAGTCACATAGAGAATACCGGTGTTTCCCATATACCCAACAACCTCCCCCTTTACCCCTCTCCCTTATTAATGACATTTTACATGTGGATGGCACATTTGCTACTGCTGATATACAAATATTGAAGCTTTGCTACTAACCATGGTAAGTGGTTTACATTATGGTTTACATTTTGGATGGTACTCTTATAGGTTTTGACAAAATTTGAGGTGGCCTGTATCCATTGTTGCAAGATCATGCTGAACATTTCTGATGTCCTAAAAATGCCCTACATTAATCTATTCTATTCTTCCCTCCCTCTCTCCTCAGAACCTGTGGGAATCACTAAGTTTCAATATTTCTAGAATAAGCTTCATAGTTACTTGCAATAATATGGAGGGCTTGACTTATTGGTCTGTTTTCTTTTATTAGGCACTGCCTATGTTCTTAAGGGATTCTTGTCCTTCTAATTGAGAACATAGCAGAACTCCACAGGATGTGAGTTTGATATTTACGTGATTATTGTGTGGGTGTCCACCCACTGATATAACACACTATGACAAAATGAACACTTACATATTCCATAGAAGCCTGCCCCAGTTGCGCCCTGTCCCATGTACCTCCCCACATCCAACACCTATACCAGCAACCCTCCACCCCTTCCTTATTTGCCAGGAGAACATTCCTGACATTGTAGTTTTAACCACTGACCTGGAAATCCCCAGAGTTCACCTGCTCCTTCCCCCAATCTTCCCCCTAGGTTCATGGATAGTCCAACCCAATCCCCCAAACCTACTCTCCTTCAAAGACCAGCATCACCACACCCAGTCACATCACTGCACCACTGTCATGCTCATCCACCTCACAACTACATCCTTCCACCTTATCATAGATTTTGCCCATATGAGCATCAGCTTACCACCCTCTACTCCCTTTATGTTTCCTGTAAACCTATCTTCCAGGCTATAGCTCCTTGAGTCTGCTCAATTTGCTTAATTCCTACCAGTGAGGTCACAAAATATTTGTCCTTTAGTGCCTGGTTTACTTCACTCAAAATAAGGTCTTCAAGATTCATCCATATTATCCTGTTTGTTAGTACTGCATTCCTTTTTACAACTGGGTAATATCCCATTTTCTGTGTATAGCACAGTTTGCCTATCCATTCATCTGTTGATGGACATTTGCATTGTTTTCAACTTTTGGCAATAGTAAATAATGCCACTATGAACATTGGTGTACATATATCTGTTTGTTTTGCTTTCAATTCTTCTAGGTATATACCCAGCAGTAGAATCGCTGGATCATATGGAATATCTACATTTAATTTTTTGAGGAACTGCCATATTGTCCTCCACAGTGGCTGTACCAATCCACAATCCCACCAGCAGTGGATGAAGGTACCCATTCCTCCACACCCTCTCCAACATTTATAGTCTGCATTTTTTAAATAGCTGCCATTCTAATGGTTGTAAGATGGTATCTCATTGTAGTTTTGATTTGCATTTCTCATATAGCTAGAGATGCCGAGCATTTTTTCATGTACCTTTTAGCCATTTGTATTTCTTCCTTGGAGAACTGTCTTTTCAGGTCACTTGCCCATTTTTTAAATGGGTTGTTAGTCTTTTTATTTTCCAGGTGTAGGATCTCTTTATATATGCGAGGTATGAGTCTCCTATCAGATATGTGGTTGCCAAATATTTTCTCCCATTGGGAATGCTGCCTTTTTATTTTCTTGATAACATCCTTTGAGGTACAAAGCATTTTAATTTTGAGGAGATCCCATTTATCTGATCGTGCTTTGGGTGTGAAGTCCATGAAACCATTTTCTATTACAAGGTCCTGTAGATGCTTCCCTACATTATCCTCCAAGGTTTTTATGGTCTTGGCTCTTAAGTTTAGGCCATTGAGCCACCTTGAGTTAATTTTCATATAGGGTGTGAGATGGTATTCCTCTCTCTGTCTCTTGCATATGGATATCCTGTTCCCCATGCACCACTTGTTGAAGAGGCCATTCTCTCCCCACTGAGTGGGCTTGGTGGCCTTATCAAATATCAGGTGACTGTATATGCGAGGATCTGTATCAGAAATCTCAATTCGGTTCCACTGGTCAGTGTGTGTATCCTTGTGACAATACCAAGCAGTTTTCACCACTGTAGCTTTGTAGTATGTTTTGAAGTCAGGTAGTGTGATACCTCCAACTTCATTTTTCTTTTTCAATATGTCTTTGGCAATTCGGGGCTTCTTACCTTTCCAAATAAATTTTGTAGTTAGTTTTTCCATTTCCTTAAAAAATACAATGTTAATTTTTACTGGGATTGCATTAAATCTATAGATTAATTTTGGTAGGATAGACATCTTGATGATATTTAGTCTTTCTATCCATGAACAGGGGCTATTCTTCCATTTATTTAAGTCTTCTTTGATTTCCTTCAACACAGTTGTGTAGTTTTCTGCATATAAGTCCTTTACATCTTTAGTTAACTTTATTCCTAGGTATTTGATTCTTTTTGTTACTATTGTAAATGGTATTTTTTTCTTGATTTCCTCCTCAGATTGTTCGTTATTAGTGTACAGAAATGCTACTGATTTTTCAGCATTGATCTTATAGCCTGCAACATCACTGATCTCCTTTATAAGTTTTAGCAGCTTAGTTGTAGATTTCTCGGGGTTTTCTAAGTATACGATCATGTCGTCTGCAAATAATGAAACTTTTATTTCTTCCTTTCCAATTTTGATGCCTTTTATGTCTTTTTCTTGCCTCAGTACTTGAGAAGGTTCTTCTAGGACAATGTTAAATAAGAGTGGTGATAGTGGGCATCCTTTTCTTGTTCCTGATCTCAGAGGGAAGGCTCTTAGGATTTCCCCATTGAAGATGATGTTACCTTTGGGTTTTTCATAAGTAGCTTTTATCATCTTCAGGAAGTTTCCCTCTCTTCCTGTCTTTTGCAGAGTTGTTATCAGGAAAGGGTGCTGTATTTTGTCGAATGCTTTTTCTGCATCTATAGAGATGAACATGTGATTTTTTTCTTTTAATTTCTTAAAGTGGTGTATTACATTGATTGATTTCCTTATGTTGAACCATCCTGGCATACCGGGGATAAAAACCACTTGGTCATGTTGCATAATGTTTTTGATATGTTGTTGAATGCAATTAGCAAGTAATTTGTTGAGGATTTTAGCATCTAGGTTCATTAGAGAGATTGGTCCGTAATTTTCCTTTCTTGTGGTATCTTCGTTTGGCTTTGGTATTAGGGTAATGTTGGCATCACAGAATGAGTTAGGGAGTGTTCCTTTTATTTCTATTTTTTTGGAAGAGTTTAAGCAGGATTGGTGTTAGTTCTTTCCAGAATGTTTGGTAGAATTCAGCTGTGAAGCCGTCCAGTCCTGGGCGCTACTTAGTTGGAAGGTTTTTGATGACTGAATCTATCTCTTTACTTGTAATTGGACTGTTGAGTTCATCATTTGTTCTTCAGTCAGTGTAGGCTGCTTGTGAGTTTCTAGGAATTTGTCCATTTATTCTAAATTATCATTCTTGTTAGCATATAATGTTTCAAAGTATCCTCTTATGATATTCTTTATTTCAGTGGGGTCAGTAGTGATATCCATTTCTTCATTCCTTATTTTGTGTATTTGCATTTGCTCTTTATTTTTCTTTGTTAGTCTGGCCAATGGTTTGTCAATTTTATTGATCTTCTCAAAAAAACAGATTGGTTTTATTTTTTCTAGTGCTTTCTTATTTTCTATTTCCTTTAGCTTTGCTTTGATATTTGTTATTTCTTTCTTTCTGCTCCCTTGAGGGTTAGTTTGTTGTAGTTTTTCCAATCCTTTCAGGTGTGCAGTGAATAGTTCAATTTTAGCTCTTTCTTCTTTTTTAATATATGCATTTAGAGCTATAAATTTCCCTCTCAGTACTGCATTGGCTGCATTCCATGGGATTTGATATGTTGTGTTGTCATTTTCATTCAATTTGTGGTAGTTACTGATTTCCTTTGAGATTTCCTCCTTGACCCACTGTTTGTCCAAGACTGTGTTGTTTAATTTCCATATGTTCATGCTTAATTTGGTTCTCTGGCCCTTAGTGATTTCCAATTTCATTCCATTGTGGTCAGAGAAATTTCTTTGTATAATCTCAATCATTTTGAACTCATTGAGAGTTGTTCTGTGGCCTAGCATGTGGTCTATATTGGAGTATGTTCCATGTGCACTCGAGAAGAATGTATATCCTGCTGTATTAGGATGCAGCATTCTGTATATGTGTATTAGTTCCAGATCTTCTAATGTATTATTCAGGTTCTTTGTTTCTTTACTGATTCTCTGTCTAGATGTTCTCTCTAAAGGTGATAATGGTGTATTGAAGTCCCCCACTATAATTGTGGAGGCATTTATTTCTCAACATAGTTTTCCTGGTGTTTGCCTCACAATTTTAGAGGCACCCTGATTAGGTGCATAAATGTTTATGATTGTTCTCTCTTCTTGAGAGATTACCCCTTTTACTGATATATAGTGTCCATCTTTGTCTGTTATGATTGTTTTCCATTTAAAGTCTATTTTGTCCAATATTAGAAATGCGCCTCCTGCTCCTTTTTGGTTATTATTTGCTTGTAAAATTGTTTTCCAGCCATTTACTTTCAGCCTCCTTGAATCCCTGGGTCTAAGGTGGGTCTCTTGTAAACAACATATAGAAGGGTCACATTTCTTTATCCATTCTGCCAATCTGTGTCTCCTGACTGGTGAGTTTAATCTGTTAACATTCAATGTTACTTCTCTCAATGAAGTTCTTACATCTGCCATATTTTCTTTGGGTTTATGTATGTCCTGTGTAGTTTTTCTTTCTCTTTATGTCGTTATTGTTGTTCTTACACTCTCCTCACACTCTCTCTCCTATTTTTCCCTTTCACCCTTTAGAGCTTCTTTTAGTATTTCTTGAAGTGCAGGTTTCTTGTTGGCATATTCCCTTAATTTCTGTTTATCTGTGAATATTCTGAACTCTCCATCATTTGTGAATGCAAGCTTTGCTGGATAGAGAATTCATGGTTGGAAATTTTTTCTTTTAGTATCTTGACTATGTCATACCACTGTCTTCTTGCCTCCATGGTTTCTACTGAGAAATCAGCACTTAATCTTATTGTGCTTCCTTTGTATGTGATGGTTCTCTTTTCTCTTGCTGCCTTGAGTATTTTCTCTTATTCTTGTGCATTGGACATTTTGACAAGTATGTGTCTTGGGGTTGGCCTGTTGGGATTTATCCTGTTTGGGGTGTGCTGTGCTTCCTGAATATGTTCATCCATCTCCCTTATTAGGGTTGGGAAGTTTTCAGCCATTATTTCCTTCAAAACTCCTGTTCCTTTTTCCTTCTCTTCTCCTTCTCTTCTCCTTCTGGGATGCCTATAATGCATATGTTTCTGTGTTTGTGTTATCGGTTAAGTCTCTAAGTCCCTGCTGTATTTTTTCTATCTTTTTATCTATCTTTTCTACTACCTGTTTGATTTCAGATGTACTGTCTTCCAAATCACTAATTCTTTTTTCTGACTGTTCAAATCTGCTGTTATGTGAATCCACCATCTTTTTTATTTCTTGGATTGTGCTATTCATCGGCATCATATCCATTATCTTTTTATGCATTTTTACAATTTCTTCAGTATGTGCTCCCAGTGTCTTCTTAATATCCTTAATCTCTTCCTTGATTTCCAGAAGGTGGTCCATGATTAGTCATTCTATGTTTTGCTTCTCTTCCTGATTTTTGGTTTGTTCTTTGGAGTGGTCTGTGTCTTCCATTTTCTCAGTATGGCTTGTAATTTTTTGTTGCCCTCTGGTCATAATTTTATCTCTATGGGTTTGTTCAGTTGTTTAGTTTCTCTCTTTGCTCTAGAGTTTTATTTAGCTTGTAGTTCTGTGTGTGTGTTAAAATTTCTCATTGATATTTTCTTCCCCTTACTGTATTTCCTTGCTTTTTTCTAGGGTTAGGAAGGGGAAGGGATAATACTACTATGGATAAAAGTTGGAAGAGGGGCCATATCAGATTTAATAAATTGAATATTTAACTCATGTAGGCTGTGTAGAGTGATAGGGGAAAAATTGGAGTGTCTACAATGGAATGGGGAATCAAATAGAGAAAAATATATAGAGTATTTTATATGACCAGAATGATGAGAGAGAGAACTAATAATAGGCTGTAAGAAAAAAGCTAATATAAAAAGAAAGAAATAAAAGAGAACAGAATAGCCATGATAGAAGTTAACATCTTTGAAATTGGGAGCAAATGAAAAAAGATGGAATGTAAGAACCACAGCAAAAAGCTGAAGGTAGAAAGATGAAGGAAGCGGAGGAGATAGTGTTGGTATAGTGCATCACTATACACAGAGGATGGAAAGTCAAGGATGAAGAAGACCAGCAAGGAAGAAAAAAGCTATCAGTACCTAATTTAAAAAACAAAACAAAACAAAACAAAAAAAAACCCAACAAAAAGGAGGAGAGAATAGCGGTAAGAAGTCCACAGGCATGCAATTAAATCTTAAGAAAAAACAGCATTCCTTTTGGGCACTTGTGGAGCCTCTCAGCTTGTGTTCATTAATCAATTGCCTTGCAGCCTTCTCTCTGCAGGCTTTGAGGCAGAATTTCACGATTAAAGCAAGTCAGTATATTTCTATTTTTTAATGTAATAAGGGTCCTTAAAGAACTCCTCTTCTAGACCACACCCTCCTGTGAGGGGACCCCAAATAGGCTCATGGACACTTATTTATTACTTCCAACTGCCTGACTCCCACAGGGGAGCTGAGACTGTGTTACTCAGCACAGAGCTGTAAAATGGCTGGGACCGCCCATCTGCCCAGCCTAGCGTCCATGCCACTGTTAAGCAGATTCGCCTCTCCCCTCAGCCCAGCACCACTTCCAGCCACCTAATACACTCCCATAAATTGCTAAGGTGTTCCGGTGACCAAACCCACAGAACAGAAACCCCTCTCCACCCCCTGTCAGAATCTTCCCACTCCGAGGGTTTATTCTCCCCCTCACAGGTCTACTGGTGAGGATTCGGACTGCCCAGCCCCCCTTGCAGATAACGGGACCCAGTGGCCCATGTTTCCAGCTGGGGAGTAGAGAACTCATGAATTTATGCTGAACAGTTCAACTCACACTCCAGTTGCCTCCAGATCGATGCACTTAAAACTCCCGTGTCCCAAGGCTCCTAGCACAGACCATGCTGTCTGGCTCCTGTCCCCAATCAGCCTTCCTCTGCTTCAGAGCCAGTGAGTGTGCACCTAAACTGATGCCATCTTTGGTTCCTCTCCCACAATTACATTTTCAACACTTAATCTGCCTGCAGCTTTGAAAAATGGATAAAGACAAATAATTAGATGTAGTTGCAATGTGACTTCCTGTAACTTTAATCCTTCCCTCTCTGATGGCACCTTACTATGGTCATTTAAAAATGTTCATTCCTGTCCCATCTACAAAACAATAAGGCCATATATTCCCTTAATGGCACATCCCCCCATCAATTAATATTTTATCTCTTGACTTAGAGAAAAATTTCTTGACAACTGTTTCTCCAAATATCTCTGCATGACTCACTCCTCACTTTCCTATAAAGTGAGGCTTTCTCTACATTTTACTTTAAATAGCAACCCCTTGTCCAGCCCTCACATCTCCTGTACCTATCACCATTGAATGATGGGCTAGGCACAATGTTATGTACCCAACATGAATTAAGCCATATAATTACAAGAACTATAAGATAAGTTTCCATCATGATAACCATGACATGGATAAAGGGTAAGGTGATAAAAGTCACAAAATTAGTTAAATGCTGAAGTCAAAATCCAAATTCATGAAAGTTCATTCTTGGTGTCACATAGTTGAGGGAAGACAAATCAAATAGCTTCTATTTTCTTTTCCCTTTTAATGGGAGGCAAAATCATCTGCTGAAAATAAGAAGATGGTAATGAGATTGGAAATTTGAGGAGAGCAAAGAAGGTTTGAAATAGTACCAGAAAAAAAACAAGAGTTGACTACAAAATATTAAAAAGCTATCAGACAGGGGAGTAGATGTAGCTCAGTGGTTGTCCTCCTGCTTCTCATGTACCTGGTCCCAATTTCAATCTTCAGTAGCCCTTTAAAAAAATCTATCAGCATTTTTTGACTTCCTGGAAGATGGTAGAGAAGACAGAAACAGGACTCACTTTCCTACCAGAAAAATAGCTGGAAGACAGGAAGAAACAGCCTGGGGAAAAATATACCCTGAAGACACCATGGCATAAGAAAGGAATCATGAAAGGAAGACTGTGAGTGGAAGATGTAGCTGAAGCCACCAGTGTCCTGCCCTTCACACTTGGAGCTGACAACTCTGAATTCTCTGGGCTCTGGCTAGCAGTTATGCAGAGAGGAGTCAGAAGGGATCCACCTCCACAGGAAGCAGGAGAGAGACTGATGTAGCATAAGTCTGATTCAGCTTTTAGCTCACAAATTTGGTTTGCTGAGTCACATGAGCACTTCCATGTCAGTTGGCCCTTGCCATTGTTTGCCTTGGGAGACAGCACTTGGCTAAAGATCTGACCCTTGCAATCACCCTCCCTACTAATCAGGACTGGGAGTTGAAGATGGAGAGGGGAGTGGAATATTTTCCTACCCAGGAAAACAGAGGGTGATGCCAGCAAAGGTTGGAGAACAGATTTTGGAGAAAGACTGAATTCTGAGATTCTGATAGCTTCCATGCAGGTTCCTCTTCCACATTGTTGCAGGAAACAACTCCAAACAGACTGAACTGAGAGGGCTGCCAAAGTGCACCAATCACTAACAGACAAAGGAATGCATGTGAAGAAATTAAAATTAAGAGGGGCTTTTTTCTGGCCTTTACAGCCTCTCCCTCCCCAAGGTTCTTGGAAGCAGGTCTTCAACCAATTACTGGATCCATGGCCAAGATCTGAGAAACTAACAAGGACAATCCAAAAGACCTAGAACAGGTTGAACCAAGAATCAATGAACAACAGTAACATATAGCCTCCCACTAATAAATCCCTATGAAAGTGAGAGAAATTGAGCATCAAAGTAAACTCACCATCATAATAAGATGCCTAGACATCAACAAAAATTTACAAACAATATTAAGAAAATGGAAGAAATGCCCAAGCATAGGAATAGATCAAATACCCAGATGAGACACAGGACTTGAGACAACTAATAAGCAAGGTTCATACAAATCTCCAAAATCAAATCAATGAGTTGAGAAATAATATGGCTAAAGAGAGAAAAGACATCAAGAAGACAATGGGCTGGCACCAAAGAATGTGAAAACCAGAAAAAAAAAACAGAGCTTATGGGAATGAAAGACACAAGTGTGATCAAAAACATTAGAGAAACTAGGGCAGGGGAAGATCATTGGTGTGGGTTGTCAATGATGGGGGATACATGGGAGGAAGTTCACCTAGGCATACCTATACGGTATATAAAAATGTCCAAATGTTCATAGTGCATTGTCACAGTGTGTGGAGACTCACACAATAACTGAGAGAATACTGAATTCCCATCCTGGAGAGCTCTGCCACATTCTCTAATGAAGCAGCAACAGTTCCCCATGTGCAGGGGAAATGATTGATGAAGGAGGATGGGCCCTTGATGTTGATGACTATGCTTATGAGCCCTTGCCCTTGAAATTGAAGCTTAGCCTATTGTTGTGGGGTGCCTAAGAGTTGCCTCCTGAGAACCTCCTTCTTACTCAATGTGACCTCTCTCTATGCCAAACTCAGCATATCAATGCATTACCTTCCCCCTAGTGTGGGACATGACTGCTGGGCATGAGCCTCCCTGACACTAAGGGATTACTGCCAAGCACAACTAGCAATGTAACTGGAAAAAGACCTTGAATAAAAGAGGGAAAAGGTAAAGGCAAATGAGTTTATATGGCTAAGTGTCTTCAAAGTGAGTCGGGAAGTCATCCCAAAAGAAACACTTATGCATGTCTCAGCAGGATCTCATAGACTGCCAAAATGGATACTACCCCAAATAGTGGAACTCCTGAGGGCTCTGAAGACACCCAGGTCCTGTGGTCAAGGCTGATAGCCCCATAGTTTGGTGCCTTACCAGTGGGCCCTTCTTTGGAGTTTGTGCTCCTGAAAGTGACATTTGGACTCAATTATGTCTTCCCTATATAAGACTCATCTCTCCCTTCTATTTAAACCATTCTTGGTGCTGGAGTTTGTATATGTATGTCCAAGAGACAAGAATCTTTGGGCTGTCCATGTGCCAGCTGTACCTGGAACTTCAGGGGAGTTGCAACACCTACTCTACAGCTCATTGGACTCACCCAGGACAACTAACGAGATGATGGTGGACGATGACCATCCCAAGGAACAGAGAGAGTCTGCAACTGCAAGCAAAATAGTCCTATTCATCTTCTCCATGGGATATAAGCCCCCTCAATTAGAGGTGGAGTGGAGTGGACATCACCATCCCAGAATCTTCAGGATTGGGGAAAGAATTATGGGCGAGAGTGGACTTACTAGTATTTTACTATAGACATATTATGATTCAAGCAATGGAAGAAATTACATTGATGTGGAGCCAGTTTCCACTAGAGGATCTGGAGAGGGACAAACAGTTGTAATATGGGTTTTTTTTCAGGACTTGGGAATTGTACTGAATGAAAGCGTAACAACAGATATAGGCCATATTATATCATCACATAACATACAGAACTGTGTGGGAGAGAGTGTGGTCTACAATGTGAACTATGGTCCATGCTTAATGACAAAGCCCCAGGATGCATTTATCAATTGCAATGAATGTGCCACACTAATGAAGGATGTTTATGTGGGAGGGTGTGGGAAGTGTGGGGAGTGGAGCTTATGGGA
>PVKH010026077.1:0-13280 GCA_004027955.1 Chaetophractus vellerosus | reverse complement strand
CCCAGTGAATCCATGTATGAGGAAGAGAAAGGTCAGATGACCTGCTCGTTCATGCCAATGGTAGCAGCCTTGGGAGCTCAAATCACAAAAGACAAAGTGGCAAAAGCCACTCCCATGCTGATGGCAGCAATTTTAAGGATATCCTGTGTGGACTGACCCTAAGAATGGATTCTATAAAGGGCCTTGCTTTTGTAATTTCAATTCTTAAAATCTCCACAATTGAGTCTGAGAATCCCATCGGAGAACATGATGGCCTAACCTGGGAAGGAGAGGTCAGAGATTCTCAATGAATGAAAAATAGGCTGACGGCACAATAGGCTAAAAACAAAATCATCTCATCCTCAGCAGAGGATGAGTGGGTCAGGACTCTAAGCAGCAACTTAATGACTTTGCATTTATTTTACAACTTCTCAAAACTACCTTTAGCTGCATAGGAGGACAGCTGACCCATTTTTGGGTTGGGAATCAATGAACTAATAAAAGCAATCCTTAAAAATAGCTTTCCCTTCTTATAATACATTCCCCATTCAGCAGCAATTTCCAGAAGGAAATTTTTATTTGGGCCCTGGCTTATTTTTCTATGGCTTGAAACAGAATAAGATGGAAGCTTTGGTATACTGGGTAGTTATTTGCCTGGATACTGTGCACAGGAGATCCCATTCCCAGGTGGAGACTCCAGCCCGGGTTTCCCAGCTCTCCTTGGTGAGCAGTTCCTCTGCCCTCAGTTAAGGAAGAGGGCAAGGCCCTTGAGGCTCCCTGGGGATCACTTTGCCAAGAGGGATGCATCTGGTGTTCACATCCTGTTTCCATCAAACTGAAACCTGGAACCTGAGAGTAAGAAGCAGGGTCAAGGGTGCTGCGACTGACAATTTTGAACAGGGTGGGGAAGTCCCCTGGGAAGAGTGGCAGCTGCTCTGATTCTCCTGTAGCTGTGTGAAGAGGGAAGGAAGATACTGATCTTAAGAAAAGGCAAACCCGTCAGGACTGGATATGAGTTGGTCTGTGAGGACACTGTCCTTTCCTTGGGTTTGTGTTTTTCCTCGCTCTGACTCCTTTGGAATGACACTGTGGTTAAGACCCCATTTCAGTTTTGTAAAGGATTCTCTCTCCTATTCATAGAGGAAAATACCTTTCTCCTTCTTCCAGGTTTTGTCCAGCACTTCCTGTAGCAGCAATTATTAGGTTCTATGTCCTACCTCCTCCCTCCTGGTGTCATGGGAATGAAAACTCCCTACAGAGCGTTTCTCAAAGTGGGGACATAGACTATCCACACGAATCCCTCCTTGGGCACCTGACAAAAATGCATATTCCAAAAACCCACTGCAGACTTACTACTTCAAAATATTGGGGGGTGGGGGGTGGAAGCCAGGAATTTCCATCTTTAAGATTATTCCTGGTCATTCTTTATGAAAACTAAAATTTGAAAACTCTGGCCCAAAGCCCCAAGATAACAGCAGATAATTGTCTGAGTTGCCATTGCCAGATGGCAAAGTAGCATGATGTATCACACTTGATTGGGGGCATAACAGAGAAGGGGACAGTAGTAGCTGTTATCCTACACTTCCTTCCCAACTCATTCTCCAAGCAATAGGTCCTATTTGCTCCTAGTTCCTGGGGCCCTTTCTTTTTCCTTAATTTGTGGTCTTAGACATTGAAGGCAACCTCTGTCATCAATGGTCAGATTCAGAAGTCCTGGTCCTTGGGGTCCCAGAGCACTTTGAAGGAAGCAAAGGATCAATCTAGCTGGTCACAAGATTTTATTATTTTCCAGCTGTCAAAGAATCTCACAGAAAAACAACAAAACACAACACACACACAAAACAAAAAACATGACATCATAAGCCTATTTAACCGTGAACCTTCTTAATCATGACTTAATATTGATTACTAAGTACAAGGGAAGCTTTTCATAAGCTTACCCAACTTTTAGCTTCCTCCCAAAACAATACCTCCATTATAAGACCAAGGGGCAGAAAGCTCATTATCAGAAGAGAATGGATTGAAAAAAAAAAACCTGCCTTTGTCCTGGAAAGTCTGTCCTAATCAACTCCCTGCCATCGATAGGTAATGAAGGATGCAGGCTTCATGAGTCGTTTGTGTGTGTCTGTCTGTGTGTGTACAGATCCAACACCCCCCTCTCTTCTGCCTTTAGGGAAACATCCTTTCTCATTAAACTGGAAGTTGGGCAGGTCACTCGGTTCTAGCCCATGAGCATATTCCATACCCCTGATCAGAGTGATTGACTCAAGTTGTTTAATCAGAGCTGTTCCTGGATGTTTTGCAAGAACAACCAGGGGTGTGGGAAGTTCTTTTCCACTGAGTTTGCTGGAAGAGGGCGTGTAAGCCTGGAGCTACTGTCAGTCCTGTTTTCCATCAAGAGGGAAGAGCCTGCCTTATAATTAAGCCAATACAGAGCACAGAAGGGAGTGGGGCAGGGGAAGAGAGAGAGAAAGATATGATGATATGACAACAGCCTTTGATTTAGCCCCTAGATTCAGCTATGCCTGATGTTGAACACTTAAACTTTTTTGTGTGAACACACACCACAATTTTCCTTCATTCTTCCCTTCCTTCTTTCCTTTTTTTGTTGTGTGAGTGTGTGCATGTGTGCTTAACGCTAATTGTGTTTTAGCAGCCAAAAAGTCTAGGCAAATACTGCATCTTAATGCTTGGGTTTTCCTCTCATGTCCAGATAAAAATTAAAGTTCAATTTCATAAATCTCCCATGTCAATTAGAAAGAAGACAAAATCATTCAAAGATGGCATGTGGCCCTTGTTAATAGAAAAAAGGAAAGCAAAGATCTAGATTACTACTTAAGGCATAATGCCAGGAAGCTAAAAGATTGCCTGCTTCTAGAACAGTTACACTTCCGGAGGGGAAACTAAATTTGGAAAACAAAATAGTCTCTGGGTCCCAACTGGAGCCTAACAGGCTGGTTCGGAAAGGGGAGGAAAAAGGACTAGGAGCAATGCACCTTGAAAATCCCAGAAGCTCCAAACTCCTTCCTAAATTCAACTCAAGGTCACTTTCATGAAATCTGTGTTTAATGCAGCTTTATGAACTTTTGGTTTTGGCTTCCCTCGTGCCACCAGAGATGGCAGTGTGGTGTGAAAATTATTTTTATTATGAACCAGAATCTGCCTTTTTGGTAATGGGGACAGTGATTATTTTACAACCATGTCTTTTGAGCTCTGAGGCTAAACAATGCCCATGGGAGAGAGAAAGGTAAAATTGTAAAACTTCTTTCAAGATTCTTAATTGGAGCATGGAAAGTATGGGAAATATCAACTAGGAGTTGTCAGTGGGCTGTTGAGTCCGATAAGATTAACAGATACAAATTGAGACACAGAGGCTCTCTGGGGAGCAGACAAGTAAAGGTGAGAATTGTCCATGATGGGGTTTGAATGGTGTCTCCATGGATGCAAAAACCCCATGAGCTCAAATAACTTTACTTAGGATCCCTCCCTCAAAGTGAGATTGAAAAACAAAACCAAAGGGAGAGTCTTATGCTGTGCCCTTGTAGGTAGCAGCTATACCCTGGGAGTATGTGGAGAAAACTAGATGATTATTATATGCATGGAATCTATCATTTACATTTCCCCAGCCTTACTACTTAATCCTCAGAATAATCCTATCAAGAGATAGCCAGGGAAACCTGGGATCTGAAAAGTCAAGTATCTTGCCCAAGATATATCACATTTATCAGTAGTGAGGCAAGGATCTAAATTCACGTTCTTATGGTGAAGAATTTGGCACGTAAATCCTTTAATGATGACCTTGATAGTGACCAGAATCCAAACTATAAGCAAGAAGCAATCGTAGAACCTCCTTTGCTCTAGAGGGGTCCAAAAGCACAGGTTTGAATCAAGACATGGGACACTTGTTAGGAATGAATGAGAGAAAACATGTAAAGTATTTGCTGCCTGCATAGATAATAAGTATATAATTATCATTATTATCATCAACAATAACATTTATCATTGTCATTACTATTGTTCTCTAAATAGTACAAAATTTAAAGGTTATTGTGTTTTAGAATTCTCTAAAGATCACAGTAAAAGTCTACATTAAAAGAAGGAGAAGAACAAAACAGGTTATGTGAGTAAAATCTCATACTGTAAGAAAATTCTACACAATTCAATGTTAACTAGAGACTGCCAGGGTCGGGATTTGAACCCAGGTCTATCTGATCCCAGGGTCCTCCTTTTCCTTTTGGAAAGATTTTGCCTTTAAACCTTTCTCACACTGTCATGAAGACATATTCCAACATGTACAGCATTCTCTTCAGATGGCCGTCTTTGATACAGTTTCTGTCTTTCAGACATTGGACCATAGTCCATTGTCAGCTCCAGTTTTCTACTTCCTCATACTATTTCACTTCCCAACTCTAGGTACTCCACCTAGGTGATCCCATAATATCCAAGGCAGTGCCATCCTTGGACATTTGAGAGTATATTATCATTTTCCCCTTTTATTACCTGTGTTCCCACCTAGACTGTGATCTCCTTAGAAGCAGAAAACTTGGCTTATTCAACTTTGTATTCTGGGGATCTACCATAGAAGCTGGTACATAATAGGGGCTCAATGTGTGTTTATTAAATCGATGAATAGGTAATTCAACTCTAAAGTCAAGACTTACTTAATAAGCATTATTAGAAATCCCCATGCACCTGCCATAAGTGATAAGGATTATCAGAGCTTCTGCTCACAAAAGCTAACTTAAATTACAAGTGATGCCGGTTCCAATGGTTAAAAACACACCCACATTTCAATTAGGAGAATTAACATGCCTTCAAGGTCCTGCAATGCACTTCTGGGTGCATACAGCAGAACTCTTGGCTCACTGTGTGGTTTCACATATAATTATTGTCACTTATCATCCCCAGCCTTGAAAATTGGCACATGCTGAAAGGAATCTCTGGGGTAGGAGAAAATCCTGATTCCCTGATATGTTCCAACAGGGACAGAAGGATTGCGGCTTCATTTCCTGCCAATTTTTAAATTATGAATATTTTTGTGTGATTGTAAGTAAGCAAGACAAGCCTACAAAGGAATCAAACAATCCAGGAACATGGAAACATAGACTATTGTTTTCCTTCCCTCTCCTTCTCAAATTGATTTATTTTGTCTTTGCAAAATAAAATAATATCAGGAGGTAGGAAAATTATACTGGAAATTTTAAATTTACAAAATCAGAGCAAAAGGAAGTTTGTTTTTTGTTATTCAATCAAACCATCCAAATGGACAATTGTGTTCTGGTTTCACTGGAACTGTGGAGAAATTCTTTAGCTAATTTAAGCCCTCCTTTATGTTAAAAAAAAAAATTTCCTTGCATAACCCTCTCAAATACCTCTCCAGATTAACTTTTTAGGACCTTCCTCTTTGAAATATTCATAGTAAAATATAGAGAGTTTAAGAAGAGTTCCTAATACAGAAAAAATGATAGCAGTGAAAGCAGATTTCCTTTCAAGTTTCTGGAGTGAAATAAAAAAGCTTAGACTTCAAGGCATCATTTTGTAGTAGTCTGAAGCATGGCTTTTGTTATGTTAATGAAGCACATACTACTATTTGAAGACTCACTATATTTTCCTTTCATAAGAAAGCACTTTCAGAATCCAGACAGATTAGGTTAGGGCAAGACTACCTTTCCCATCACCATTTTATAAGTAAATCTTCCAACATCCAGCCTAAGCTAGTTAGTTGAATTAATGAGAGCAACAAACAAAGAAACCAAAATTAGCGATAAATGCACTCAATGGAAAACTTCATCTTACTCCAAAATCGTCTCTCTTTTTTGTCATTTGAATGTCATTGCTAAATATAAGATGGGAATGCGTTCTTGTATACTACCCTTTATGTTTCAGTCTCGTTCACAGACTTTCTGACTCACCCCTATTCATGATCAAACATAAATTGCACAAAAGGTTTAATTGCATCTAGACTTTAATAAATATTCTATTTGGGATCTGCAAATAAGACTATAGGAAGGTGGGGGAATCTTTTTGTTATGCAAATACAAGCCAGTGGAAGTTCTGTCTAAAAGCCATTTAGCTGAGCGCTCAAAAAGCAATGCCTCAATGGCCTTTTCTTTTTTTTTTCTTCCAGGAATGTCAACCTCATTACAAGTCTGGTTATAACATCCTTATTTCATGGTCATTTGACAAATAAGTTCTTCCTGAGATGAATTTTGATAAAATATGTAATGATAACTTTATATTTTTTTTTATAAGCTATCTCAAATGAACTTCTTTATTCAGAGGTAGAAGGTTAAATTCTTGATCAAAAAGTAGACTTTGTGCAGAGGTTTCTTCAACAGGACCTGTCCTCTCTGCAAGAGGCAAATGTTGGGCACATTTCTTCTGTTAGTTCCTTCATTCAATGGGATACTAAATTCATGCATAATATTGGTAATAGTTTCCATGATTTCCTGACACTTACATGCCAGACATTGCGCTAAGTATTTATATACATTAACTTGATGCATCTTCACAAGGAAACCATGCATTATTAGTGCTTTTAGCATCAATTTCAAACTTTATGAATTGAGGATTAAAGAATTAAGAATCACACAGCTAGGAGAGCAGGATTTGAATCCAAGTCTGTCTGATTCCAAAGGCAGAACTCCTAACCTCTTATGCAATGTTAGGTATTTTATTTTTTATTTTTCTTATTTTTTCATATTTTATTTTATTTTTTTAAAGATTTATTTTTTATTTATTATATATCCTCCCTTTTCTGCTTGTTCTTGCTGTGTTCAGTTTTGCGTTCTTCTGTGTCTGCTTGTCTCCCCCCTCTGCGGCGACCCACCAAGCAAGCTCACCGCGCGGCGGCCTGCCTGCTCGCGGCAGCTTGCCTTCTCAAGGGGGTCTGCCCGCTCGAGGAGGCCCCAGGAACCGAATCCAGGACCTCCCATGTGGTAGACAGGAGCCCTACCAATTGGGCTACAGCCGGCCCCCCAATGTTAGGTATTTTAGATTCTTGGTTTGAGTGTTTTTCTTTTGGGAAACAACTACATGAATAAAACAGGAGGTACTGGGACATGTTTTGCCTAGTGAACTATGTCTATAAGGGTCAAAAGTCAATATACAGAGTATGACAATAACATGGGTAATTATGGGGATAAAAGCATTGAGGCTTATCAATAAATTGTGGAATATAGGTTGATGTGGTGATATCAGAAGTTTGCCTTTATTATCTAGATGACAGTCAACCTGGGCAAGATTAGGGAGAAAGCTAAACCCTTACCTGGCTACAATTTCTCTTTCATTTTTGAACTTTTTGTCCCTACAGGAGACTAATTTTAAGTTCACATATTTTGAGTCATGAATGTTGGTACAATTTGAAATTTTATCTCTTTTTATTATCCACCCAGTAAAATGAGAGCAAGGAACTGAACACTCTGTTGCCCTCAATACCCCCGCATCCACGATTGAGCCCGGTGATAAACTTACCCATGATGAAGTCATTCCCACTGCTTGTGAAGTCAACAGAGGTTACGCATATGTATGGGTGGAAAAAAGTGATGACTTGGTTTTAAGTGATTCCTCAACTTTATTACCTGAAGGCATCACCACACGTGTAAAGTTTTCCCTTTTCCACGCATTTTCTGAAGTAACCAAATGGGTTATCGCTACTGCATGGTAAATGTGCTGTTTTAATGGCTGGGAGTACAATGCCTTGGTGACTCATAGGTGTCTCATTTTGTTGTGCAGCATAAATAATAATGCAAGGAAAGATAAAGCCTAATGGTATAGGACTAACTCTTTGCAGTTTCCCCACTTAAAGTTGACTTTGGGTGCAGAATATTCTTTAAATAGTTATTGCTTTTCATATGCTGGAGATTGATTTTCACCAGTCCAAGGAGAGTCTGCATACTTGTCTTTATGTGGTATGAAGTAATGCTCTGCAAGGAAAAGGTAGAAAAGTAACTCTGTGGCAGTAAATGTGCCTGTTCTGACACATTACAGGGATCTCCCGTAGAGGCCTATCCACCCTGCCAGCTTACTTACTCTGCCCCCCTCCTCAAGAGGAGGGAATAGTAATCAGATCGAGCGGATAAAGTATGTCAGTTGAGCTATGCTTACTAGTGGGCAGGTCACTGTGGAGTAAACAACCATGTCACCCATGTTGCCATGTGGATTAGAGCACCGTGTGTGTCTCCTCTATTTTCCTCTTCCATGCAACTGTGTGAGTGGGTTCAAGCCCTGCATTCGTGGGGTAGGCTCTACTTGCTCTCATTTTTCAGGCATGCCTGTTTTTTTAAATCAAGAGATGAATTCTGGCTGATGGGGGTAAAGATTCCATTTAGAAATAAAGCCTAAACTACAGATTTCACTTCAGAGTTCTATATTGAAGGAGTATAGAGCTGTGGCTCAGTTATCATCATACAGTCATTCTTACTTTCACGTGCAATTTTTCTTTGTATATATTTCTTAGGAGCCACAATGGGATGAAGAACAATGGGAGAACAGGTGTCCCGGTTGGCATATACTAAATTCCATCATAACCCAATCCCAGATCCCTATAGAAGTCTCTTGTTCCTCAGGGCAAATCTTCAGGTACAGCTTGAGAATGAAAGCAGCATGCCAACGTCTCCTCGAATATTCTTTTGAAACCAAACTGGGGCAGAAAGTTCTTACTGATGAATGAAACAAGGGAAGAGGATAAGGAGTTCTTATAGACAAGGAATTGGGTTAGTGGACTCTACTGTGGGAGAAGTATCAGTGTCTCCCTAAGAAAAGGCATAGGAAGAAGAGGAGGAAGGGCAACCCTATGAGCAGATCCCAGACCTTAATCTATGAACTTCCCTTTTGCTGGTCCGGTTTAAGTGGCTAGATAGGGTTTAGAACAGGGGTTCTTAACATTTTTTGTTCCATGGACCCCTTTACCAGTCAGGTGAAAACCACGGACCCCTTACTAAGTCCACACAATACTGTGTATTATTTAATAAATACATCACACCCGCACCAACACGTCCCCACAAGAATAATGTTTTTTGAATTTCAATTCAAGCTCACGGACCCCTTGTTAAGAACCCCTGGTTTAGAGCAGCCCCCCTAATAAGTTTACCCCTATTGACCCCTGACCCAGATGATGGTTTCTACACACATTTTTCCTACTTTCCCTTCATCAAAATTTTTCCCTATTTACTTTCTTAAACTTTTCCTTATTTACTTTTTCTCCCAAAGATTAGCTAAAATGCAAGTGTTGCTTTATTAACAAAGCAACAAGCAGAACCTAAACTGAAGAAACCCTCCACTTTCAGTTATTTAAATTGAAGGCAAACTTGTTAATATGAAAACATCCTGATTTCAGTCATTTCCTATTTACAATCTGCAGAAAACCTCCTAGTTTATAACCACTGTAATATGTGAAAACAATAAATAAAACCCAGAAAATCAACCCAGAAAATTCTAAGAAGGTGAAGATATAATGTTAGCAGAATCACAAAGGCAAGCCAAATTGGAGAATTAGGCTAATTAGGCAAATTATCTAATATCATATGAGAAGCTGTTTTTTCCATTTTATTTGCTGACATGTCTGTATAGAGTCAACGCAGAATGACTCAACCTTCCATTTTGTCTGTGTAGACAACTGCATTTCAATCCATACCACCTCTAACTCCGACTTCTAGTAAAAGAAATTGTGTACACAAGAAACATGATTACCCTTGTGAATAGCCAGTTTTCAGAATTCGCGTTAAATATTTATGGTAATATTCGTTGCTCCATTTTTCATCTTAAGTAATGAGGGTGATTTTCCAAGACAACTTCTTGCAAATAGTGTAACTTATCATTTCAAAACATCTTTTGTTGTCTGGAGTAAAAGAAGATCACTTTGTGTGACTCGATTTTATTATTTTTGGTCTAATGAGGTTCCTTTAATTCTATCCTAAGCCATTTCATTTCTCTTTAGCAAGAATTATCATATGATAAAGAGTAATGATGAAGAGTTGATTTCTCAAATGGTCTCCCTCAATGTAGACCATTTTCTGTGTTCCTGAATATACCATCTAAAACAAGACAGGGATTGGTTAAATAAATAAGACAGCCTTCTAGTTTTCAATGGTCTGCTTCTGGATTACTTGTCTTTTTTTATGTTGTTTCTCATTATTTGTGTCCAAATTCTCGTCATCTCATTTATCACTAGTCTTTCTCCTACCAACTGAAAAAAAAAAAAGGTTGCAACTAAAATCTGTTGAAAATTACTTTCATACATCATCTAATTTAATCTTCTTGTCACCCCAGGGAAGTGAGTACCATTATCCCCCATTTTATGGATGAGGAAACAGACGCTAAGTAATTAAACAATTTGCTCAGAATAACTCTGCTATTAAGTGACAGAGATGGGATTACCTGAGTCCAGAGCATGTAACCTGGCCTTCAGTATATCATAAGGTTTAAGCTAATTCATTTTGGTACTTGTGAGCTATTCTTAAACTTTAAAAAAAAATATTGGTGGGGATGAGATTATTACATCTAGATAATATTAAAGAATTTTAAACCTGTCCAACCTATCTTCTAGTAACAAACGTACACACACACACACACACACAAGTATTAAATTGGGCATTGAATTAGCTTTTATCTGATTGAAACATGTTTTATGAATGACATAAAGAAGTGATTGTTTTTCACCAATGTGTCTATCAATTGCCAGCGTGTCAGACAGTCCATCATAATTGTGGTCTTGTACATAATCATCATCAAGACAAACACTTCAGAGAAGAATGAAGATCATCTAAGTCTACATCAGAAAACACTGATTTATTGTTTCAGTCATTTCCATTGCTTCTAGCATTCGCTTTTTGTGGGTGGGATTAAATAATTCAATGTTATAACTCCTATTTTCATAATATGGTCTCCAGATGGCTGACTAAAATTCATTCCATCACCTTGGGGTTGTCCACATTTCTTGCAAAGCAGAACTGGGGGTGGAGGGCAAACATGCAAGCACCTAAAATAGCTTGTTTGAGATATATAAGTACTTATGCGTATTGGTATCTATGGTAGAATCATAATTTTAAAAATAAGAAAATAGAGATTAACAAGACATAGACAATTAAGAGCCTTTGGGTATGCCCTGGGGGTTATTTTCCTCATTGAAAATTGCATCAAGAGAAGCCACAACCCCTTTTTCCAAAGCCTATGGAGCTGTGGTTTGTATATCTTGTCTTCTGTACTAGAAAAGAATTATATTATCTCCAAGGATATTGAATTGGCTTTCAGTTAAGATAAGAAATGCTTTTGAAAGGGTGTGCATTTAAAAATACAGCAAGGCACACTTTTAAAAATTTATAAAATTATTTCTGGTAAAATTTAATTCTCTTTGGTTAAACACTCTGTGGGGTAGGGGTTAAAAGGTTGATAAGACTTAGATTTATTTAAGCATTACTATATTTAATACCCAAATCATTGTTTTATATGATTAACATGAGGTGGATATTGTTTCTGTATTAATGACTATTATTGGGGAAATAAAAACACAAAACCCCAGAATTTGTAAAATGAAAACCAAAGAGAACTTATTATAGCAATTGAGAAATTTCAAATGGTTTTCCAGACAGAATTTATGGCCACTCTGTGCCACCAACTTCTGACATGATATTTCTTAAATGTGTAAACTTACTTAATGAAGAGAAATATTTAATTAGTTAAAGGCATTTGTCTGGGCTTCAAGAGCACCTTTCCAAATTACCACATGCTCCCCAGCTAACCTAATTCATTTCTTTGTGTCCTAAACATAGTCCCTCTGCTCAGCCAAATGGATTATAATTTCAGCTCTTTCCTTCCTCTTGGCCTCTCTCTTACCTACCCACACCCTATCCACATAACACTCTGTCTTACTCAGTCCCTTACCCTAATACTATAGCCTTGCAAATCACGTTTTCCACTTGGAATATCTTACCCTTTTACCACCCATTTATATGCTTCCTTCCTTTAAAATTTAACTTAAAATTTGCCTTTCTCCTTTGAGAAATATACCATCCCTCTCCATTCCAAAACTGCTTCATTTTTGCAAACTTTTTGCAGTTTACTGACTTGCCATTGTTGATGTGTTGCTTTACAATAAGTGCTGTCAATCCTTTTCATGTGTTTATGTTGTATCTCCCAGAGGTAATTACAGACTTAAGAAAACATCTTTTAAAATTCTATCTACCCCAAGCACCTAGAAGAGAGTTCACGTCACACAAAGTTTCTGAAAGAAGATCGATTGGCTTACTATACTTTCTGTTCCAGAGAACCTAGAACAACATGATTTTAATGTCTTTTTCTCCTTTAGAAGAATTAAAAAGGTGAGGCCTGCCAAGTTATAGTAATTCCTACATTGCTCAATTATTTATTTTAAATTGTTACATAATGTGTGATGGCCACAGAAGTTGTGTTCTTTAGGTGAATGAAGTAGTGAAATCAAATATAAACCACCATATATCACGTAATTTTAAAAAATCTTACAGGATTGTTGGAGTTACTGTGGCACTAGATGTTGTTTGGGTTAATTTTTAACTCTTAAAACAGGTTAGCCAAACATCATTTGAATATCAACACATGGGTGATAGGATGTAAACTTTGAATTCATGCTACAGTTTTACAATCGCTCCTACGAGATCTACGGATAATTAGAGAATCAGAACATACATAAATATAGGAGATGGAGTGGGGAAAAGTGGAGAGAGGTCCCTTGCTAGCCTAAGGTTTGAGGGTGGCAGGTTTGTTTTCAATCCATCTGCGGGCCGCTGATTAGATTCAGCACGCTGGCCAGCTCCCCGACGGCCCGGTTTATTGGCCTAGGTGAAAGGAGCAGGGGGAAGGAAGATACCATCTGCTGCTTTGTATTAATAGATTACCCGAGAAACAAATGAAGGCAGAGCAGCAGAATCAACGCATTAAATGCTTGGGGTGTCTTTGATTCCGAGGTCCTCACTCCTCCACTCAGATCCTCCAGCTAACCAGAATGGGGAAGGGCTAAGCAACTAAAACCCTTCTTTTTCTGTGGTAGATTTACCTCAACAGAAAGTAACCCCAGTTCTTGGAATTGAAGTGTGTTCATCACAGCTTTGGGGGGATGGGCAAGGGGGTTCTACTTAATTGAGCTGCACAGGCGATACACTAATCTGCTCAAAATTCGCTTCACTTGTTTTAATGGGAGTGGGAGTAATAGAGTAAATTGAACAGAATCTGGGTTTACACAGGTGGGATAAATACGCTGCCCTGCCCCACTGCCCCTACGCCCCAGGTAGGAAGAAGAGAAATGAGTCCCCCCCCCTTTTTTTTTCACC
>PVKH010026076.1:0-13286 GCA_004027955.1 Chaetophractus vellerosus | reverse complement strand
GGGGGTGCGGAGAAGTTTCCCGGCGGCGGGTGGCGGTCCCCGGCAGGCCAGCAGCCCGGGCCCGGCGGCAGCGCCGCACTTACCCGGCTCCGGAGGCAGCAGCGAGAACCCGGCGCGGGCGGCGGCGGCTGCAGCAGAGGGCGGCGCGCCGGGGTGCCTCCTGCCCCCGCCCGGGCGCTCCAGACGGCGCCGCGCATTGGCTGCCGTGACACGAGACCGCGTCCGCCTTGACCAATCAGCGCTGAGCAGCGCCTTTTGGAAACTTTTTTTCCCAGCGCCTGGGTGCCGGGTGGCCACGCGGCGGGCTTAGCTGGGCGGGGCCCTGGGAGGCGCTGGCTGCTGATCCTGGATCCCGCCGGTGGGCTGTTTCCTGGATAGTCGGGCCTCGCACTTTAGGAAATGACACCTCCTTCCCGACATCGATTGCATTTTCCTGTTCTCGCCGCGTCCCCAATACGAGCGAAGGATAAAGATCCAGGCCGTTTAGGCTAAGAAATACCTATGTCCTTTGTACCCCTTTACAAAAATCTTCACGTGGTTGTCTTCTTCAGAGGCAGCAATACATAGTGTTTAGGAGTTTGGTCCAGCCTAGCTTTGGCTCCCAGCCTTGCCACTCATTTACTTGTATAATCTTAGGCAAGTTATTTAACTTCTCTGTGTCTCCATTTTCTCATCTATAATTCATGATAGGATTCTACCTTGTAGGATTGTGAAGAGGACTAAATAAATTACCAGCATTTGTATATCGTTTAGGCCAGTGCCTGGCACAAAGTAAGTACAAGATGTCTTTGTTTAAAAAAATGATCATGAGTTTTAAATGCTTTCCTATGTCAGGCACAATACTAACTTCTTGACATGGTCTTCTCATTTAATCCTTATATCAACCCTAATTGTTCATAAAATATTTCTTGAGCATTCTTATGTACAAAGCAACTTCTAGCACAGTAAGTCAGACAAGGTGCCTGTCCTCCACCGGTTTATACTGTTAAGAAAGAATAATCCAGCAAACAAAAAGTAAAATAATTTCAGATGTTAATAAATGCTAGGAATAAAGCAAGATCATGTGATAGAAAGGGGCTAGAGGGGGTCAATTCAAATAGAATGGTCAGGAAAGGCCCCTCTAAGGTGACAATGGAACTGTGATCCAGCTAATGAGAACCCCAGAAAAACACTTATTGTGCCCATTTTAAAGATGAGAAAACAAAGGTGAGGGAAGTTTAATTGAGTTGCCCTAGTCTAACAACCAGTAAATAACTAAATCAGGCTTCAAAGCTGAGTCTGTCTGACTCCTACACCCATCTTCTTCACTACCCTAGAGGAAAAGAGATTTTAGCTACTCCACACTCATAAAATCCCTCCTTCCCCCTTGCCATGGTTCTCTAATTCTCCTTATTTTGATTCTTCACTAATTCCTGAAAAGGCTCAAAGAAACACAAGAGAACCCCAGCACCCACATCAACAGTTTGAGGAAAGTAGCAAAATGTCATTTAGGAAACTTCCATTCTGGTCCCAAAGACGAATCCTTTGCATGTTGCTTGACAATTTATTTGTTCTCATGTGTTCAGCCTCAGAATTTTATTTGACCCTTACCACTCTGTGAAGTTTCTGGGCAGGGTGTAATCTCCCAGTTAACAGATGAGGAATAAATTGGTGAGGTGTCAGTCCTGGCTAAATGGCCTTGGTCAAGTCATTTAAACTATTTGGTTTTCAATTTCTTTCATTTTTCCATAAAGGAAAAGGGGCAGAGAATTAAAATGTTTATCACTAAAGTCCTATTCGGGAACAAGGCTTAGAGAAATAGGTTTGTTATTGGGTTTAACCTTTAGAAAGAAAGAAAAATTTTGGAGTACTTTAAAACCTTTTCTTCTCTTTTTAAATTCATTTTGTTTTCCTTATAGTTTTTGGCTTGCATGAGTGAGCAGAGAATTTGGTTTCTCTTCCTTCCACCATAATTTCTCAATTTGAAACACTAAACCTTACCTAGGCTAATTTTTTATTGAAAACAATAAAACTGCATTTTCTTTAAAAATTATTTATACTTCCGACTTTTCATCAGCTTTTGTTTAGTATGATTGGTTTGTTTTCATTACTGCATTTACCTGTTGAGACCAGGCACAGCTCTGGACTACAGAAAGTCAAGTTAAAATCATCTGCTCTCTGTTTTATGGCTAAAATCTTTTTAAAAAGGCCATTAAATACACCTATAAAGTAAAGTATATTTATTTGTTTGATACTTTGAAAGGAAAAGAAAACAACAAAACACTAGAAACAGAGTTGTTTCTCATTTGGTCTAATTCCCACTTGGAAAATACTACTCATACACCTATACAATGAAGATTTATTTACTCAGCAGTAATAAATACCTAAGCAGGCAGATAGATGATGTGTGCACTGGTCATCTGCCTTTTGGAAAATTAAACACAAGCACAAACGATTCTTCAGCTCCATGTTTGGTCTTGCCCTTCACAATGTATGTCTATAAGGATGTCTACAGGGATGTATTAGCTCCCCCAGAAATTTCCTCCACTTAATTAGGATTGCCTAATGAAATAACCTCACGCTGGAAATTTCAGACGGGAAAATTATCTTTTGGCAATTTCTACTTACTGATGCTTTTGCAAAGCTAATTTGTGTCTTGGAGATTTTCAGAAATAAACTTTTAAGTAGTATTCAGCAAGCTTGCCCTAAACTGTCCAGATTTAGATAATATGTGCTTTGTTTTTCTAATTTGAATCAGGAAATAGCAAGCAGCTGGCAGTTTCAGAAATGACCGATTTGTTTATTGTCTTAAAAATTTTCAGATAACAGTGAAGATTGTGAGACGACACACACACACACACGCTCAAATAAGTGGCATTTCTTGCCACCTGAAGCACAATTTATTGACTTCACAAGCCTTTTGCAACTATAAAGTCTCCTTTTTGCTCGCCTAAGCCCTCCTTGGTAAAGTTGTATTCATTTGTAACGACCTTTGGATCAGGACTTTTAAGTTATTTATTCACACTAGATTTATCGAGAACGTCCTAATTATTGGTGACAATATCCCAATTAGCCTTTGCACACACTTGTATTTTTGCCAGCAGAGTCGCAACTTTGAGACGCTCTGCCTGCCCGAAGGACCTCGCAGAAAGCCCAGTTTGCGGTTATTTTTCTCTCCAGTCACCACTAGGTCGCACCAGATTAAAGATACTGTGGAATATGCGCCACTTAAAAAATTTTTTTAAAGTAAAACCGTCACGTGATGACGAGAGTAAAGAGCCAAAATGCTAAGTTTCTCATCGAAATCCCGTTTAAATTGCCTTCGCGCAAAAGACTGACAGAGTCGCATTGCATCGAATCCCGGTTCGCAGGTTTTTCACCGGTTCCACCTCACAAGCGCCCTAATTATCCACTTTGAGGCTCCTTTCGACGCCGCATCGTTAAGTCAGGAGGAAGGCCTCTTTAAACTGGGGGTTTGCGCCAGAAAAGCCAGGGTCGCCCCCCGGGAAGGTCCCTATTTAGGGGTTTATCGGGAGGGGACTGAGCCTGACGAGGCTGCAGGGCCGCGAGGCCCCGCCCCCCCCGGGGTTCCCAGCACACCCCGCGCGGGGAGGACTCGGCGATGGGGGAGGGGCGAAGGAAGGGGCGGGGCGAGGGGCGAGAAGGGCGTCGGTTTTGCGACAGGGGTGGTAGGGTGCGGAAGCGGAAGTGGAGGGTGCGCTTGGCGGCGGCGGCGGGAGCTGAGGAGTCGGGAATCAAAACAAAGGGTCTGGGGGGGGAGGGGGGAAGGCGGCGGGGCCGGAATGTGAGCGGAGGTGGGGCCGGCGGCTGAGGTGAGTTTGCTCTCAGCATTAGCGACTCGACTAAGACCAGCCTGCCGCTCTGGGGCCACCGGAGCTGGAGGGGAAGTGTCCCCCCTTCCGCCTCCTAGTGCTGGGGACTGGGTGGCTAGTCTGAGGGGAAGAACTGGTAACCCACTAGTTGGGCCCCCTCAGAAGGGTCTGGCTGTTTGCTTTTGGGGGCAGTTTGCGACTATCACTGCTGCGCCGCATCTCCACTTTGGGGATATTTGGCTCTCCGCCCGCCCCTGTCTCCCTGCTGCTTAGGGGGCTCTTCAGTGGGGGGGACAGCCTTTTCTGAGGACCGTGCACAGTTGACAGGTTAAGAGAGGGAAGAAAGGGCAGGTGTTTCTGCAAAACCCTTGGGGGTTTTGCATCCTGTCAGTCTTAACTGCGGCTAGGGTATAGCGTCTGACTTGACAAAGTGTTGAGTTAGTTGCCTTAGGGCTTCAGCCACTCCCACTACTAATTGTAATGGGAGGTCCTTTCAGACCTTTTTAGAGTTTCCCAAGCATATTTCTGGTATTACCAAGGGCTTTCCAGTTACGTTTGTACCTTTTGGACTGCCAGCATCTCTGAGTGGTAAATATTCTTCTGTTTTTCATGCAGGGAAATTGAGACCTAAACGGTCTTCTTAGACATTTATTGAGCATGTCATTCCTTGACCAATTATTTGATATCTACTAGGCTTTGTACTAGGTTCAAGAGAAACAAGAGTGAATAAGAAAACATGGCCCCTGCTGTCATGGAGTTTATAGTGGGGATGGCATGATAAAAAAGTAAACAAAATAATTTTAGATAGAGGAGCTATTTTTAAAAGGGTAATGGATGGAGAGGGGAGTGGGCAACCAGGCCAGGTGCTAAGGAAAGGCCATTTATTAAGTGCTCAACATGGACTAACTCATTTAATCCTAATAACAGTCCTATTAGGGGATATTGTTATTATCAGGCCCATTTTACAGAGGGGATCTGAGGTTCAGAGAGGTTGTGAGTTGCTGAAAGCTGCACAGGTAGGAAGTGGTGGGGTTAGGGACTAATTAAGCAGTCAGATGGCAGTGCCTGCCCTCCCAACCACTATCCGAATTGCTCAGAGATTCTCAGAGATAGTGGTGGAAGTGAGACTCCCATTCACATCGACCAGAACTTGCTTTGGCTGCCTAAATTACTTAGTGGCATTACCAGAATATTTGTGAAAATTTCAGGATACAGGCCAATCCCAAAATTGCCATCCCAAAGTTGGTACTCTCTGTTGCTTTTGTTGAGCAATACCAGAGGCACTTTGGTGTGGTAGAAAGAGGTAAACCAGCCTGGTTCTGTCTCCTTTCTAATGTGATCTTAGGCAAGTTACAAAAGTTTAAAAGTGGCTAAGTTCTCCCCCATCTACATCACAACCTCACTGAGGAAAATATTACATAAATGGGTCCCATTGTCTTTTTTTTTTTAATCATTATATCTGCTACAAAGTTAATATTAAGTAAATACTTGCTGAGGGAGGGGATGAATACTGTTGAATAAAAATGCTTTATAAACTGTTTTACACCATAAACTATATTGTACCATAAAATACTAGTTTACTTTCAGATTTTGGCCGTGGAAAGGGAAATGGAACTGTGTTTGAGAGAGCATATTGAAATTTGTATATCATGAACATCATATGATCTAAAGAAGAGCTTGTTGGGGGACATAGGACTTATATTTAACAGGCAAAGCAAGTACCACAATTTACAATCAGTGTGGCAAAGTTAACTCTAACTTCTGTCTCCAAATTAATCATTCCCAACAGTGTATAGTAGGTAACTGTAAAGCTTATTAATTCACTCGTTCAACAAATATTTAGTATCTACTATGTAGCAAGTACTGGCACAAGGGATACAATGGTGAAAAAACAGTGGGGTCCGTTTATCTAATTTTTTTTTTTTTTAATTTAGGGATGCTGTGAGATAGGGGAGAAATGGGCCATGTTTTACTTAGAAGGAAATAGAAGCCTAATGATGTTTTGTAAAGGGTCAGGTCATAAATATTTTAGGCTTTGTGGACCATACAGTCTCTGTTGCAGATACTCAGCTATGCAATTGTAGTGCAACAGCAGCTGTAGACTACCTAAATGAGTGTGGCTGTGTCGCAATAAAGCTTTATTTATGGACACTGGAATTTGATTTAATATCATTTTCTTGTGTCATGAAATATTATCAATCTTTTGATTTTTTTTCCCCAACTATTTAAAAATATAAAATACTTGGTGGTTTGCAGGTCACTTAAATATATGCAGTGGGTCAGTTTTAGCTTGCAGGCCATAGTTTTCCAACTCCTGCTTTATGTGATCAGTTCTCCTAAATCTTAGATCTCACATGTAAAAGATATTGTACAACTATATAAAGTTGTCTCCCCCTGTCCCCGCCATGCAGATGTTAAAATCTCTTGAAAAGCGCATCTTATCAGAGATAGAGCCAAAATAATTTTCTTTGTGCCTAGCTGAATTTTTTTTGAGAGACAATGAAAATAATCACCCTAGATTGGCCAACTGTAGGAAAGAGTAGGTGGTTGTTGGAATATGTAGTAAAGACTTGGAGTTGAAGTTCAGTTTTCTGCACCATTGGCAGACTGCCTCGTGCCCAATGGGTATGGTTGATTTGATCTGCCTTTCTTGTATAGTTTAAGACTTGTTAAGAATGGTGTACTGGAGTGGATATAGCACATCTGTGACTTGAGAGGTCTCTAGTTAGATTTTTGGTGAAATATCAGATTGTACTTTCATAATAAGTAAACAAAGAAATTGGTTTGATTTGTTCTGTAGCAGAATCCATTTCAAAGTCCACAGGGGTCACTTAATTTGGACCTTTCATGCTCATATCAAAGACACAATGGGATAGGTTGCTCTTCAATTTAAAGACCTTATACAATTGGTAATGAGGACATAGTGGTGATTCTTTTATTAAGATTAGATGCCCTCTTTTGTTAACTTTTTGACTCTCATAAGTAGAGTCTTCAGGGGGATATAGCTGAAAAGAATATAGAAGTTTATTCATGGGTCCAAAGAGGTTGATTCCATCTGAGTTAAGGGAGATTTTAGTCAAGATTATACAAACAGCCAAGATTTGTCTTCTTCTCTCAAGAATTTATGTGTATAGAAAAGAAATAGGCCTCTAGAGTTTGTGTTTATTTAAAGATATTTTGGACATGAGGAATGGAAGATTATGGATTTTTTTTAAGTCTGATTGCTACAATTAAAGTTCAAGCATAAACAGAGTCAATTTAGTGTGCCAAATTTTAGTAATCTGCTTTGATATCCACGCTACTTTTGTTCATTAAGATTTGAGTTGGGAACCATGCATCGTAAAGATAGTTGCAGCCTCACATTTTAATAAGTTAATAAATTTGTACTTGTGCAAAGAAATAACATTGAAATCTTACTCATTCTTAACAGGGGGGAAGAATGAAAGAAAAGAAAGATGAAAGAATGTTGAACTACTTTGTATGGCTGTATGATGGAAGGAAACGGAACTGAGAACTCCTGCAGTAGAACACTTGGATGGCTTCAACAAGATAATGATGCTAAGCCATGGCTTTGGAAATTCTCTAATTGCTTTTCTCGTCCTGAGCAGACGTTGCCACTTAGTCCCCAAACGGTAACTATGTGCAAGACTAAGGGGTATAGCAGATTCCTGTTTGTAATAGATAAGTGGTCCATTTGGTCTGGCATAGTCTTTCTCCCTGGAGTGTGTGCCAAGTTTTCCCATGCATCCTGTTTGTGTTGCCCTTTGTAGCACGTTATTATCATTCCTGACTCTATGAGGAATCTTCCACTCTGAGTAACAATTGATGCTTTAAGTCAAGGGTTCTTAGCCTTTTTTGTTCCATGGACCGCTTTGCCAGTCAGGTGAAAACCATGGACCACTTACTAAGTCCACACTATACTGTGTATTATTTAATAAATATATCACACATACCAGCATGTCTCCACAAGAAAAATGTTTTTTGAATTTTCAGTTCAAGCTCACAGACCCCCTGAAATCTTTCCACAGACCCCTTGGGGTTCCATGGACCCCTGGTTAAGAACCCCTGCTTTACATATTTAATATTGAAATCTTGGGAAGATTTGTCTCTCTTTATAGTCATGGATTCCAAAGTTAAAATCCATGTTGTATAGTAACATCAGAGGAAAGCACAAAATAATTTTTATTTTATGGTAGCCTTCTGAGTTTTGAAATCTAGAAAAGAGTGATGAGATCTTATTGACAGCCTTTTTCTGTTCAAGATGTCTCTTGTTTATTTAAGTATGTCTATAACTTCTTGCTTACTTTTTCTTTTGATTTTGACATTTTCTGATTTCATTTTATGCATTAATGATGACTGCCTTTCTATTTCTTTTTTTCTATTGTACTTGGGATTCAAATGAGACTTTACTATAATTTTATATAAGGGTATTAATAACATTTAAAAAAACCAGTCCACTTCTTTGTCTTCGGGTTTCCTTCATATAGTTATCTCTGTTGAATGACAGCAAGTAATTTGAGTCAATTCAAAAGTGTTGACAGCAAGGGTTGGCAGATCTGGTTCTCATAGAGTCTCACAGTTCAGAACTGCATTCTCAACCTTACAGATCCAGAAACTGGATTTTCTCCGTGGCCCCCAGAATTCAGGGGGACCAACACTCTACCCATAAGAGCCTGATCTGTATAAATCAGATTACCAATGAATTAACTTCCAATCTGAACTGTAATTTAAAAAAGAGCAGAACATACCTCCTGTTGGCTGGTCAGCCCATTGCTATTATTCACTTTTAGAAAAAGTCTTACCTGAAAATCCGGATTTCTCTCAGTGAGCATCGAATCCCAGCAAAAAGGGGGAATCTGTAGCAGTCATATGGGCCCTTCTGTGCTCTGAGAGTCAGAAAATGTCTCGGTCACCATTTAAGGGCATCCTCATCATCCTGATAGTTCCTGCAGTCAGCAGGCTATTAATTAGTTTGATCCCCTTTTTGTGGCTAGGTACTGTGCTAATGTGTACGACCTTCTTTTATCCTAACAACTGTAGGAGGTACAATCTGTTGTTCCCGATCTATGGACTAGGAAACTGAAGCACAGAGAGGTTATATAACTCACCCACAGTCATCCATCTGTCGAGAGTCAGATTCAAATCCAGGACTCTGACATCAATGCCTGTGCTTATGATTTTTGTAATATACTGGCCTCCTCTGTGTGTTGGAGGTATATGGAAAACTATTTCTCTTCTGCCTTTTTCCAAGATAGTTTTCTAATTGCTCTAATTCTCTACACTGGCTACATTCTAATGGTTGGCATTATGGCTTTAGGTCATTATATCCTAGAGTGTGCTAAATATCATTAGCAACACATTTATAAATCTTTCCATGGAAGGGCCACAAGGGCAGATAGCTCATCTTGTCCATAATGTTTGAAATTTTATTCTTCTCCCCTGGGGGACTTTACCACAAACCCCTTATGGACTAACTGCAGGAACTTATCCTTAAATCCCCTTACTTGTAAGCCATCTTTATTGAAATGCTGTTTGTGCCCATTGTTTTTATACTACCAATTTTGTCTTCAAGAGATCCTGCGGGGCAAAGAGTAGTTATCAAAGGGAAGTCACTGACAAACATGGTTAATGTAGCTTGCTGAAGATGTAAACAGACCTCTTTCTTCACTTCCCCCAGTCTCTTAGGATTCAAGAAAAAATGGAGACTTAATTTTAGTTGTCAGTTTCACTGTTCAGTTCCAGCATTCCTCTCTGAAGAATGCCCCTAGTTTTAGCTAGCTGCTATTCCATTTTGTTTGGTTATGATTGGGTGTGTATAAACAGAATTGAACACTATTTCTGTTTTTGAATGCAATAGGATGTGAGTAACTGAAAATCACTAGCCCCATGAAATTAACTTGCATTCTGATTTTCTTTTCTCAGAAAGATTACATGGAGAACAAGAAAGTTGCTGTGGAATTAAAGGATGTTCCATCTCCCCTTCATGCTGGCTCTAAACTTTTCCCAGCAGTCCCACTTCCAGATATTCATTCTCTTCAGCAACCTAAAATACAGCTTTCAACTGTCCCCAAAGTAAGCTGCTGTGCTCATTGTACTAATGAACCCTCCACTTCACCAATGCATTTTGGTGGTGGTGGTGGCGGTAACGGAGGTACTGGTAGCTTGATTCACACGGGCGCACTGTTAGACTCGCAAAGCACCAGGACAATCACGTGTCAAGTAGGGTCAGGGTTTGCTTTCCAGTCTGCGTCTTCACTCCAGAATGCCTCAGCTAGGAACAGTTTGGCAGGCATTGCAAGTGACTTTCCCAGCATGTGTGTAGAAAGTAACCTATCTTCCTGCAAACACCTGCCCTGTTGTGGAAAACTCCATTTCCAATCATGTCATGGTAATGTACACAAGCTGCATCAGTTTCCGGCTCTCCAGGGTTGCACCTCCACTGGCTATTTCCCCTGTTCTGAGTTCACGAGTGGGGCTCCAGGGCATTTGGAAGAGCACATTTCACAGTCGGAGTTAACGCCTCACTTGTGCACCAACTCTTTGCACCTAAATGTGGTACCTCCGGTTTGTTTAAAGGGCTCACTTTACTGCGAAGGCTGTTTAAACAAGGTTTGTATCTCTTTATTTTTTTATGCTGGGTGCAGTTGAGATTTGAGAAAAGACATTTTAAAGTGGGTGTTTCTTGAAAAATCTTTATTGTACATGGGGTTGCAGATTCTTCTGTTGTGTAGCTTTTTCCCCATCAGCATAACTTCTGCTTGTCCTGAAACAAGCAAGAGATAAAATGGGAGGGACGATTCAAACAACTATGGAGTAATTTATGTAGTTTATGCTCTTAGAGTCTTTTGTTGCAGTAAATGTGTTTTCTACGTGTGAAAATAGTTTGGCAAAGCCCCTTGTTCCATTTTATCTTTAAGGACTACAGCACAATTGTAATTCTTATAATTTAAACACAACTTAGATGTGGGCCCATTCAGCCTGCCTAGGTGACTGCATGCTATCCTTTTGCATTAATATGGGAAGCTTGAAACTTGGCTTTAGTCACACCAAGTGTTCAAGTGAAGACTTAAGTACCCTGTAAATAAAGTATGTGGAATGTATGAGATCTCCATTGCAGAAGACACATGCCCCAGAATGTAAAGGTTCTAATTATGGTAGGATCTTCAAGTCATTTCTTGAAGTGAATTTATGAATTGAGAGCTAATGGTTCTGGGAAAGACGATTTGTAAATACATTTTATCAGAGGCTAGCAGATGGAAAGGTGAAACTCTTAGAATGTGTTTTCATGTTGTATATAATTTTAGGCTCTGCAATGATGTATCTGAAACCTCCCCTTTTTTTAAAAATTTTGAAACAGCCGGCAAGAAATAGTATAATTGATGCTGCTAAAGTCTGGCCAAATATACCACCTCCAAATACTCAAACTGCACCTATTACTATCCCTCTGTGTAATGGCTGTGGAACCAAAGGAACAGGGAAGGAGACCACGTTGTTATTGGCGACCAGTCTAGGCAAAGCTGCTTCAAAATTTGGTAAATGACAACATGGTATAAAATGTGCATATTTAAGGAGTTTTCAATATCTGATACTAACATTACATTTAAGCACCTTAACAGATTCCTTGTGGTTCTAAAGCTACTGTGTATGTTAGTCTACATCTTCTTGGTAAAACACTTTTTGTTGTTATTTGTCCATTTATGTTGGACTGAGGCTGCTTGAAATAAAAAAAAGTCTAGCTGTTTATTGAAGAATGGGGAGTATATTAAGAGAAATAAATTGCTGGAGGAGACCTGGTAATTTAGATTCATAATCACACATGTTGATTATATACTCCCTGGAAGAAGTAAAGATTTAATAATGGCTGATTACAGCATTTGAAAACCCTAAGAATTCTCAATTAAAATAATTTCCCCCAAAAGTAGTAATGTGGTATTTTATCTTTTGATAACAATTTTTAAATGTTCAATCAGCTATTAATGCAGTGTTAAAAATAACTTAAAATCAACAACCATAACAGCTTCACACTTCATCATCTCTTCAATGTTCTTCCATAGGAAGTAGGTAAACGGGTTTGGGTTAAGCATGAACTTCAGTCACCAAGACACAGCATCCATTCAGTTATAGGGAGGTATTCAGAGACACGTACTGGACAGCAAGTGAATGGCTCGTCTTTGAGACTGATTTATTGTGGGCTTAAGTAACTTGGTCCTTCGATTTGTTCTCTCCTGTAAAATAGGAATAATCAGTAATGCTATGGCAACTTAGGGTTGTTTGTATTATTAGGTCAACCAGTGAGGTTGGTTGGCATCCTTAAATTTGACATCAATCAGTAATTTTGTGTCCTGCCACTAAGAATGATAGGTAGCTACCTATTGCTTTATATTCATCTGCCATTTCTTTTTTCACTATGGGTAATCAAAGTGTTAACCCTTAATTTCTTAAGGGTCGCCAGAAGTTGCAATAGCTGGACAGGTGCTAGAAAACTTACCGCCCATTGGAGTTTTTTGGGATATTGAAAACTGCTCAGTTCCCTCTGGCCGGTCAGCTACTGCTGTTGTACAGAGAATCCGTGAGAAGTTTTTTAAAGGCCACAGGGAAGCAGAATTCATCTGTGTGTGTGACATCAGTAAAGAAAACAAAGAAGTTATTCAGGAGCTGAATAATTGCCAGGTAAAAAAAAAAAAAGAATTTTAATCTACTGTGGTAGGACAATAAGCACATGTGATTTTTTAAAAAGAATTCCAGCTCAAAATTTGTTTAATAATATTAATACGTTTCTGCTAAATTTGCATTTAAAAATTAGAAAAAGATTATTTCTGTTGTATTAGAAATAATTTAATCATGTTTCACTGTTCAGTAATGCTACTTATATTAACTAGTACTATAGCATTATACTGGTGATAATGGTTACATATGTATTGTTTTCTTTGACCTTCGTAACTGCTCTGTGAACAAGGCACATAAGATTTATTATTTGCTATTTACAAATGACACCGAAGTGCCATGAGGTTAAGCAACCTTTTAAAGGTCACATAGCCAGTCGGTGGAAGAGCCAGGATTGAAATCTAGGTTGTCTGACTGCAAAGTTTGTGCTCTTAAACTGCAAGTAGAATCTAGTTCTTTTGGCTCATATACAAGTAGTCCCATTGATATAGCAATCTAAAATAATATATTTATGTTCTTTAGAAAAACTAATAAATCTTACTGTGTTTTGTATGTGGTTGATGCACTTTTTTTCAAAACAGACCTTTCCTTGCTTTGGAGACTGCTATATGGGGAGCCTGATAGTTTTAACAGGGGCAAATTCAACTCCCTTAGAGGCAGATTCCCCTTCTCCCCCCACCACCGACCCCAGATCTAGAAAGCCCTAGATGATGTATAACATAGACAAATGACATAAAATATAACTCCAAATCTTACCTTATATCAAATCTATGTCTTCTCCAAATTGTTTGCACAAGCTGTTAATGAGGG
>PVKH010026075.1:0-13287 GCA_004027955.1 Chaetophractus vellerosus | reverse complement strand
TCCTGCCTGCAGCTGCAGACTCTCTCCATCCCCTGGGATAGCCATTGTTCATCATCATCTCCCCACTAGGTGTCCTGGGTGAGTCCATTGAGTTGTAGAGTAGGAGTTGCAGCTCCACCGAATTTTTGGACCCAGCTGGCACATGGACAGCCCATAGACTCTGCTCTCTGGAAGTACACCTAAAACTCTGGCATCACATATAGGTTTGAATAGAAGAGACAGATGGACCACGTGCAGGGAAGACATATTTTGGTCTAGTAGGGAGATGATGATGGACAACAGCTATCCCAGGGAATGGAGAGAGTCTGCAGCTACAGGCAGGATAATCTCATCCATTTTATCCATGGGATATAAGCCCCCTCTCACTTGGAGGTGGAGGGGACATCACCATCCCAGACTCCTCAGGATTGGCGGAAGAGCTATGGACTAGAGTGGACCTACTGGTATCCTGTTACAGACTTATTGTGATTCACGCAATGGAAGAAATTACAAAATCATGTGGAGCCAGTGGCCACTGGACGCTTTAGGGGCAGGGAGAGGGAAAAGCAGTTGTAATACAGGGGCATATAGTTTAAAATTCGTAAATTTTATATACTTAAATGTTTTATTCATTTACTTTATAATCCTTTTCTCCCAGAAAGGGTGGGAGTGATGAACTCTGCTGGCACTCTGTGGTGTGTCTGCAACTCTAGTCCACAGCATAGTGCTAATTAATGCTCTGTTGAGGGAATACTTGAATGAACAAGCAAACAAATGAATGAATGACTTTCTCCATTACCTTAAAAGCTCTCCTGACTATGTTGAGATTCTTTTGGATAATTATGGAGAACTCCTCATCTTCCATGTCCGCGCTGTCAGAAATCACACAGTGGGTAAAAGTGAGGGTGTCCATGGGGATTCCTTGGTATCTTCCATAATCTTGAAGCACAGTAGTAAGAAAGCCTTTGGACAAAGACACACACCGGCAAGTTCCCGGCGAGCCTCAGGGACGGGCCCTCCCCAAACACTCCCACCAACTGGGGTTAGCAACACTGATGTCTCAAAGGGAGGAAAGGAAGTGTGGAGGAAGAAGAGAGCCAGCAAAGGAAAGATGAGGGCTTGCAGGTGGGCTGGGTGGGAGGAGAGGATGAGGCCACCCATCTGGCTAAGACCTGGGTAAAATGAGCTGCTTAAGCCTCCTGTGTGAACAAGGATTGTCTTTGTCTTTCCAGCACCCCTCCCTTATTCCTTGTGGATATAGAGGGGCTGCAAATCCTGGGGGTCTATCTGCCTCTCACCCCACCTTGGCCATCATAGTACCTCATTCTCTTGGCAACAATGATGGGCTTCAGGGGCCAGTACAAGATACAAGTGGGGTCATCAGAGTCTTTCTCAAGAAATTAGCATACGGGCATTAGGAGATGGAAGGCCTTTTTCCTCTGTGATCACTAAATTGCCTGTGACCATTCTTTCACCTGACTGTCAGGAGAAAGGCTTTGTCTAGCAGGAGAAAAATGAAACCAGTGAATAGTGGGAAGCCGATCTGAGATAAGGGGAGACAGGGTTGGAGTGACACAGAGAAAGACCTGACCACATGGATCCAACCATGCCTGAAGCTAAAATCCCTTGACTTTCTTCCCACTTACATGGGAAGCCTAAAACTTGTCCTGTTTTGCTTAAGCAAGTTTCAATTGCATTTCTGTATCTTGTGCTACACAACAAAATATCTAACACACCTCTTAGCTGTTCTTCTCGCCACCAGCTCCTCTTTCCCTTATTTAATCCATTCTGCATAAATTGCCAGATTGCTAATTGTGTCCTTCTTCTCCATCATGTGATGCCACTATCCCAGAATCTGCCATGTCAGTGCTCACGGAGTTGTCTCCTCAGGTGCATAATTATAAAGTCACCATGTCCAGCCCCACCCTACCGTCTCATGTGTCTGCTGCAAGAAATATCCAGTCAGATAGTGCACCTTCTTGATTGGTGTCTTTTTCATGCCATCTGCTTTGGATGTTCTTCTTCACATTTCCCTATAATCCTTCCAGGCCCAAGAATCCATCTCTATTGGCCCAGCCAGAAGTGATTTTGCCCCCTGCTGTGCACGCCTTAGGGGGCTGCAGGTCCAGGAAGACAAGCTCTGGATTGTAATCACCTTCATGCTGTGGGCAGCAACCTGCCACACTGCCAGCCTTGACTGAGAACAGTGGGCACACTGACTCTCTCCAGCCCAGACCTCTTTCCTGAGCAACTGTCCCATGTAAGTTACTGCTTATTGGACGTCTCAAAGCACCACATACCAACGTGACTATCATTCCACACATTAACATTTGCTCCTTTTTTCTGTGTTTTCTATTTCAGCAAATGACATTTGCATCCAGCTAGCTTTCCAAGCCAGAAACCTGGGAGCCATGCTTAACTCTCTCTCCCCCACACCCCCATCCTTTCAGACCTGGAGTCCAGTTGGTTCTGCTTCCTCAATGTCCCTCTAATAAGCTACTTCTCTTCTACTTTACAATCACCCTACTCTACGTTGCCATCAGCTCTGGCCTGGAGAATAAAACTGCCTCCCAAATGACCTCCCAGACTCCAGTCTTGCCTTTCTCCAATCCACCCTTGACTTTCTACCATACCGAAGCCATCAGATCATAACATCCTCTTAAAACACTCAGTGGTTTCTTGTTGCCACAAGATGGAAAAACCCAATTAGCATAACTTACACAGCCCCCCAGAAGCTGGCTTGTGCCCATCTTTCCAGACACACCCAACACCAGTCTCCTTCTGATGCCTTTTCCTCTGACCATAATGAAGATTTGGTCTCACTAATGTGGTACGCTCTCTCTCTCTCTCTCTCTCTCACCTCTGGGCCCTTGAATGGATTTTCTCCAATGAGAATGCTATTCCCAGTTTGTAGTAGTGGTTAAGTACTTGTAGTGCTCAAGTCAGACAAGCTGAGTTCAAATCTAGCCATAGTCATTTACTAGTTGTATGACTTTGGGCAAATGACTTAACCTCTCTGTGCCAAAGTTTTCCTCTCTGAAAATAGGGATAATAATAGTAACAACCTCAGAAGATTGCCCTGCAAATTGAATGACTTCATGTATGCACAGTCCTCAGAATAGCTCCTGACCTCCAAAGCACTATGAAGGTGCTTATTATGCCCCACTCCACCTCTCCCTCTATCCCTACCTGGATAATACTTAACTGGTAGTGTGCTTCAGGTCTCATTTTAGAAGTCATTTCCTTAGTGACCCACATTGATCATTAGCTTAGATCCTCCTGTTGTATATATATGCATGAATATAAATATGAATATATATAAATATGAATTTACATATTCATATATTCATTCAGAAATTTATTCATTCATTTATTCTTCAAATATTTATCAAGAGCTTTTTTGGGTGCTGGGGATACAATAGGGAGTAAAATGGCCCCTGATTCCTGCCCACATAGAGCTTACGATCTAGCATTGTCCCTCTATAACCCTAATTGCACCTCTCCACTACACATTAATGCTTTCTTGTCAGGTGCCTGTCTTTGCTGCTGGACATCTGAGCTGAGCAGGTGGGGCCCAGGTCCCAGCACACGTTCATTCATTAATTCTTGTTCAATGAATAAATGAATGAAAATGGATGAAGTACAGAATCAGCTTCTATGGTAAGGTGCTCATATCCAGGAGTCCCCTTTTAAAAGCCACACAGTGGCTTCTGTGTGAGGTCTAGCATCAGCCTTTGACATCTAGAATCAATGGCCTGGAGATGAGCAGGTGAGTCACTTGCCCTGGCATAGGAGAGGTCTGACAAGGATGGGTCTATTTTGGTGTGTGAGGAGGTGAGGGTGAGGGGGGAAAGTGGGAATGGGAGAAGAGACACTTTTCCAGTGCATGTATGAGGATGAGGCCCGGGTACACTAAAGAGGAGGAAGGGAAAGTGGCGATACAAAGAGGTCCATGTACAGACTTGGTTGGGCCAAGTGGGGGATGATCCTAGTTCTAATGCTCACCTTGTGGAAAGAAGAAGGCTGGAAGCCAGTATCTTGCAGGAAATCCTTCAAAGAGCTCACTCTTTGTGTTAGTCAGGTCTTTGGATTTTTGGCTAGATGATGAAAAAGACTGCTTCCAAGCCGTGAGAAGTCTCATATGCCTATTAGAAGGTAGACCACAGGTCAGGATGGTTAATGGCATAGTAATTGCACCATCATATGACCTGGGCAATTTCCTCCAGTCCCTTTCAATATCCTCCTTTGCCTTTTCCTCTCAATCTCTCCAACAACCCAAGACCCTTTCCCTGTACTTTAATGGAAACCAGCTATGATTTTAAAGTTTGTGAGGAAAGACAAGAGGCCATGAAGCACTAGAATATAATGGATTTGGGTAGCAAGGACTGCTGTTATTATAGTAGGAAATCTTCTCTGGGCCTTGCTGAATCCTGTAGATTCTTTTTGAATGTTTCATTTCTCTAAAAATATATATATAGAGAAATGTGGGTCAGAAGTCTGCACCGAGGCACTCAAATGTTAGCTACCCTCATGCTCTCAAGCTATTTTGTATTATGTCTAAAATACCATTTAAAAGTTATATGTAACTGGAAGTGGATGTAGGTCAGTGGTTGAGTGCCTGCCTCCCATGTACAAGGTCATGGGTTCAATCCCTGGTACCTCCTAAAAAAAATTATATGTAACTAATGCTTATTTCCTTTCACATTTCCCCCTGCTAGTTTCTCAGGCCACAATATAGAATAATGGAAAGAGAAATGTACTAGGTTCTAGTCCTATCTGTTATTTAGGGCAGAGTGACCTTGAAAGAGACACTCAACTTCTTAGATCTCCATTTCCTCACCCTCAACTGAAGATAAGAATCTGTCACTTAATTAATTCACACGTTACTGTGAGAACCCAAAGAGGCCAAGCATGTAAAACTACATCCTAAACTATTAAGCTCTAAGCAAACATAAGAAAGAAATATAAAGTGGCTTCCATCCATACCGATGATGTATTGCAGTGTAAGCCATTTTGGCCCAGGTATTGAAGAAATTCACTCGCTGGAAAAGATCATTAATCCAGGAACTCAGGGGCTTACATGACTTGTAAGAGTATTTCTGTTGGGATATTGAGATAGACACATCATTTTTTAAAAATTTGTCTTTGGGGTTATTAGGAACATACCTCCAAACTGAGGTAACAGATTCAATTGCCAGGGAGAAATAACTTGGCAGGAGGATGTCATTTCCCAACTGAAAGTACATAATGAGAAATCTGAAAATTATTACCAAGGCAAAACTGTATTATCTTAACAGTACTTTGGCTAAAACACTTGGATGAAAGTTTCCATCCTTGCTGAAGGCTTTCATTACTTTAAAAATCCTTTAATCCACCCCACCCCACCCTCACCCCTGTCTTTGTCAACTCCTCTCTTGGCATATTTTTGCACTTTCATATGCCGTTAGGTATGAGATATTTCAACTTCCTGGTCTCCACTACACAAAGTGCTATGGGTCCCCATTCACTGTTCACTCTTTCTTCCATTGCAGAGGAAAGTTGACCCCTGTCCCTGTGCTGTGCACAGTCTCTCTAAGAGTAATTTCTTCTTTCATAGCTTCAGCTTTCCATTCTCCATCCCTTTGTTTACTGGCATGCTCTTCTATCTTAAAGACACAAACCATCATCCAACACTCAATCCTACTTGTCTGTTGCAGAGGGGAAAAAAGCCCCTTATAGCCTGCTAGCTCCTTTTTCCTTTTTTTTTTTTTTACAGTCGGGCTTCTTGAAGATGTGTGTTGCTTTCTATTTCCTTTTCCCATTAATTCCTAAACCTACCACCTTCTGGTGTCTGCCACAGGAATTCATTTGAACCTAATTAATGACCTTTTACTTTCCATATTTAGTGGTTACCCCCGCCCCTCTCTATGACTTATTTGTATTTTCTGCAGCTTTTGAACATATTGATTACTTCCTCCTTTGGAAATTCTCTTGTTTCTTGATCACACTCTATCCTAGCTTCCTCTCTAATTGTCTGACTACATTTTTTAGGCCTCATCCATTGGCTCCTCTTCTCCTCCCCTCCCCTTCAAGTTGTTGTTGTTCCTTTAGCCCTCACTCTTCCTGTTTTACCTTCTCTTTTCCAAGTCTAATCCAGGGCTATGGTTTTTGCTACTTTGTCCAGGCAGAAGATCCCTAAATTTTGCTCTCCAGGCTGCACTCTTATCCAATTGTTCTTCAACAGCTCCACCTGGGAGCCACCCTAGCTTCATAGACTTTCCATGTCCAAACAGAATGTCATCATCTGTTCCCCAAATAGCATCTCTTTCTACCCACCTTCTTGGTAAATGGTGCTCCTATCTATCTAATTATGCAAGTTGGACATGTTGACCTGGCTGATCTTAGCTCTTGTCACTTCCTTAGGAATGTGTTTGCTATATGTAACTGTACTTAAGAGTATCCCAACTGTACCATATTCTTTCATCCTAACTTTGCACAAAACTGTCTCAACTCCTTTGCTAGTTAGCTTTCTTAGTAAGTCATGAAGCCTTTTTGCTCCTTAGTTACCGTATCTGTGAAACAAGGGAATTGGAGTAGAGGATTCCCAAGGACATTTCAAGCTCTGAAATCCTATGATTCTAAATATTTGAAGTCTGTAGACTTTATATATCTCAGTTGCTCATCACAGTTTGTATTCAGTTTTAAAGAATTATAATTGTCATTGCTTTCTCTAACTTCTCTTCCATGTTTACTACATAGTTTTTTTCTTTAAAAAATGTCTTGAGAGTGTAATTCACATACCATAAAATTCACACATTTAAAATGTACAACTCAGTGGCTTATGGTATACTCACAGGGTTGTGCAACCATCATATAAGCAATTTTAGAACATTTTCACCATCCCAGAAAGAGACTGTACCCTTTGGCTCTTATCCCCAATACCCACTTTCAGTGAGAGGTTGGTCCAAATAACCTAATCTGTCATATCTGCAAAAAGAAGCTTATTCATTTGCAGTTTTATACTAATGAAAAATATTAATATGGTAAAATTTAAAATAATACAAGATATGACAAAATATAAAATGTAAAATTAAAGCCTCTTTTTATAAAAAACCATAGCACCCTCAAATCTCCATCTGGTAACCACTGTTAACAGATTTTTGTGTTTTCTTCCAAAACTTCTTTTTGGGATTCTTGAATCTAAAGCATATATGTGTTTTTCTAAGCATATCTCTCTCTATATGTGTAAGCATATACGTTTTATGTAAGTATATATGGTTTTATATAAGTGTATATGTTTTTATTATCTTTAAAAATGACCCGTTTTACTGAAATTCTTTTGTTTAACAATATATCTTAGAGATCCTTCTACATCAGCACATATCTCATTTTTTTTGGACGTACCATAATTTGGCTAGCCAGGCTCCTATTAATAGATACATTTATTTAAGAGGAATTGCCGCATTGCTCTTTAAAAGTTTGTATTAATAAATATACCAAAAATATATCAGCATCTACAGGTTTTAATGATTACATAATAGTTCATCATGTGGATGAATTATATAGCTAACCATTTCCTTGAATTTGAACATTTATTTCAATCAAGCATTTCTTACCTGCCACAATGTAGGAACTCTCCTATCAAGAAAAGAGTCATAAATTTCTTCCAACTCTTGGGTGAGGATGATCTCTCCTTTTATAGCAAATTGAAGCTCTTTTAAAGATTTATGTATGACAAATAATAACTTATCAAATCGTTCAATTTCTTGGCTCAAAAAGGTTAGCAAGACACAATGGATAAGGGGATCATATCCTGAATTTAAAAGAAGAGATAAAATTGTTGGTGAACATTTTCTGTAAAAGGACAGATAGTAAATATTTGAGGTTATATGGTCTCTGTCATAACTACTCAATGCTTCCATTTAAGCCACAGACAGTACATAAATGAGTGAGCCCAGTGTTTTCTAATCAAGCTTTATTTATGGGCACTCAAATTTGAATTTCAAATAATGTTCATGTGTCACAAGATATTCTTTTTTTTTCAATCATTAAAAACTGTAAGCAGGTCTAGTGTGATTATTATAGATTCTGGTAGCAGGGGACTCAAAGTGCATTGGGTTGGAGTAGGATTTCCCCTTCCCACAGTGCACTGAGCAGTGGAGCTGGTGGTTGGGGGAGCCATGCTGCTGAATTCTAGTTGGCATTTCCCTTTTGTGTGAAATAGAGTAGTTGGGGTGGGGCAGCCTCTGCTTGATTGGTTGTGAGATTAACCTGGAGGAGAAGCACAGTTGTCCTGTTGAATTATTTGTGAAAAAGCCTATTGTAAATAACTTTTGGTTTTGTCTTTTGTCAAATAAAGTTGGTTGTTTTTTAAGCAAAAAGAAAAAAAAAAAAGTAAAACCCATTTGAGCTTGCAGGCTGTACAAAAACCAATGGTGGGCTGGATTTGGCCCATGAACCATAGTTTGCTGACTCTTGGTCTAGACTCAACTATAGTACTATTTTCATAGACTATTGCTCAACATTTGGTTCCAAAATGAATCTTTTTTAAGTGGTTAGAATATGGATTTAAAATATTTAAATGGAAAAATTGCCACAGTCCAGCAATCTAACCCCTCAGAGCTGGTCCTGGAACAACTTTGGGCAACCAGACTTTCCTCTTTCTCCCATGTTAGTTCCTCCAAGTCCAGGGGTTCCCATCAGATGACACATCTAACTTCACCATCCCAAACGCTGTTCCAGAAGGCAGAGAGAATAAGGACCTAGAAGCCCCTTAGAATCTCCCAAGCAAAGTTGCTTCTCTCTGGTTTGTTATATTTATTGTGCCTTCCCTTTTGTTCTGGGTGTCATTCCTCCCAAAACTACCACTCATCTTCTTCTCTGCACCCACTTCCCCTCAACTTGGAGAGAGGAGGGAGTGGAAATTTAGCTTTCCATCTCATCTTAGCCTTTTTACTTTGTGGTACTTTTTGTCCTCTTTCTACTATACTTTCCTCCTGATATCAAAGTCCTTACCTAAGGTGTCTGGGGTGTGAAGAGGACACCCATGTCCCATGCTCACCTTTGATATTTTGATTAAGAGACACCCAAATGGGGCTTGACATGATGCTTTTCAATGTGTTTGGAGTTCCAGCACCTTCTTCTTTTTCCACGGTTAGTGGCAGCCGCTTTAGCATGTCAGATAACATTTCCATTACCAGATTCTCATTATTCTGCTCACTACTGCAAAAGAAATTGAGAGGAATGAGAGTACAGCTCTGTCCAATCCAGGAGGGTCCTCTTTTCAGGTCCCAGCTGCAGATAAACACATCATCACAGAACCACAAAACCCTAATATAGAAGATCTTATAGAGACCATGGAGTTCATCTCATTTCACAGGTGAGGAAACTGCTAATGCACTTTAGACATTTGTAAGGAAATACGTATTTTCAAGTTTTTCTTAGGAATTTTTGGTAAGATATTCATCATCTGAGCACATGTGTGTGAAGGAAGTGCCAAGATTGAAACGAAAAAGAGACAACTAGAAAGAGCATACTTAAATAGACTTACAGATCACTCAACTTCTTGTCAAATTCCTCTGCATTCAGAGAGGTCTCCTCTGGTAACACTCTCAGTGGATGGTGAGAGGAAGACAACATGTGTACAGGTCTGGGTGATGTGATATTAAGCAAAACCATAAAATACTAAACTGGAGGTATTCTCTGAGTCTTTTTAAAGATGAGGAAACCAGGGCCCAGGGAGGTGAAAGGGCTGCCTTAGACTGTTTGCCAGTGCATGAGCAGGGAATGGGACACATCTCCTTTGAGTTTCCTCTTTCTGTTACTCTATATACTAGTGGGGGCTGAATTTTCAACAAACACCCCAGGTTTCACACAAATGAATGTAGTCCTTTAAAGTAAGTAATCTCATAAGCTACAGTAATGTATTTAGTTCAACTGTGCTGCTTCTAAACTAGTTGACAAATCACATGAAGTAATATGTTTCCTTACTTTGTTGTCACACTTTATTTTTCTTATTTTAAAATAGGGATACTTAGTAGAACACATCCAAGATGGTTTCAAATGATTAAAGTGATCAAAAGGTTTAAAAAATCAAATTCATATTCAAAGAGCAAAGATTTGCTACTACTGAGGACATTAAACTGAATGTAACCTGCAATCTTTACAGTCAAAGTTCAAAGGTTTTAGAGGTAGATAGAAAAAGGATACATGTATCTTAAGAGCCAAAGAAATGCAAAATCCAATCAATGAGTCCACAGAAGTATTAGGTAATATCTAATTTGAATCCAGGGACATGAGTTGTGCAGCTATTACCTGAACAACAACTATAAACAGTATTTAGGGCATCCTATCAATGTTGCCAAGAAGTGTCAATTATGTTTTGGTTGAAATCTCTGTTTTGTTTGTTTATCTCAAGCAAGCTGAGAAAGCAAATTCAAAAATCATGCAAAGTGATAAAATTGGTCCATGGTGTCTGGGAAGGTTTAGAATTGGGTATTGATGGAATTAGGTATAGAATCAAAACCATAGTAAGAATGTTTTTGTGTTAAATAATCTATATATATTGGCATTTTAAATATCTGTAATGCTTAAGAGAATTGGGCCTCTTAATGGCTTTGAGGTCAGTCTTGTGACACCAACTTAAAACAGATAACTAGAGGCCGGCTATAGCCCAATTGGTAGGGCGCTGGTTTACCACATAGGAGGCCCCGGGTTTGGTTCCCGGGGCCTCCTCGAGCGGGCAGACCACCTTGAGAAGGCAAGCCCCCGCGAGCATGGCAAGCTGCCTAGAGCAGACAGGCCGCCGCGTGGTGAGCTGACTCGATGGGTTGCCGCAGCGGGGGGAGACAAGCAGACACAGAAGAACACAAAAATGAACACAGCAAGAACAAGCAGAAAGGGGGGGATATGTAATAAATAAACAATAAATCTTAAAAAAAAATAAAACAGGTAACTAGAAATTGATTTAAATTAGCAATTTTACATTGAAAGCTAGCTAAATTTGTATAATATATTTGAGAATTTAAGAGAATTTAAGGTTCACCAGATTTGCTTAATTATTAGATTTATAATAAAAAGACTTTAGAAAATTTAGTAGCCAGACAATTGAAGCATGCTAAATTTATAATGAATATTAGTATATTTGAAAGTATTCAAGTTTATAAATGGGACCAAACATTATTCAAAGACTTTTATAACTGATTGTTAAAATTTGTTAGACTTATACATTTAAAAATGAGATTTCTAAGCTGAGCTTAAATGCATAAGGAACTCACAGGACTCTCAGAATAGGCCTGTGACGTAGGTACTATTATTATCCCTAATTTAAAGATGAGGGAACTGGGACAGAAAGAGTTCATTGACTTCCCCAAGCTTGCAAAATCAAGTGTTGGAGCTGGGATTTGAACCCAGTCATGGTGAGAGAGGAAGAGAGGGAGCAGTGTGTGTGTGTCCCACATTTCCTGAACAAGCATGAAAAAGCACCCTAGGGCCTGTTTAGAGAGAGCTTGAGCACACTTGGTGGGAGAGGGAAAAAATGGGATTATCTTTTGGCAATTAAGCCACTGAGGGCTTGACACATGACACATGTATTCTGGCTTTAACAAACATGACCTTATTTCATAGTCCCTGGCTGAGGAGGTCTTGAACCTCACAACAGCCTTGATGTTAGACAGGTAATATTATCCCATTTACAGATAAGGATATTGAGGCAGTGTGGTATATTATACCTCTGTATCTGAGGCCACACTGCCTCAATATCCTTATCTGTAAATGGGATAATATTAAGGCATTGTACTGTGCCTTATAATGTTAGAGAAATTCATTGTAACTCTTGCTCACATGTCAGGAGGCACAAAGAGCTACAGATTTAACATTAACCAGATTTAACTCCACCAAAGGATGTATAACAATGCACTCCCTCACTCAATATTGTAACAGAAGGTTAAAAATTAACAAATAATTATATTATAAAATAGCAAAATGTTAATACCTGAAATCACCAAAGCTAGCTAGAGTGGTCTCACCCCTGTTTATGGTTATCCTAGACTTAACCTCACCCTTGGGTATGCTTATCTTTGTGATGGTAATTCTAGATTGACTTTCTCCTGTTCACTATTGTGTTGGTAATTCTAGGTTGAATTTACCCTTATTTATGGATTAGCCTCACCCACTTGTACTTACTATTGGGATGGTAAGTATCTTCACCCTCCTCTGTTTTTGTTTGTTTTTTAAACAAATCAATTTTATGGGTACATATTAATAAAGCATACAATTCATCCAAAGGGTACAGTCAATAGAATTGGGTATAATCACATAGTTGTGCATATATCACTACAATCATTATTAGAGCATTTTCATTATTTTAATAATTCTAATACTAATAAACAAAAAATGGCCAAACAAGTAAAGAAGAAAATTCTTTACCTCTCAATCTCTCTCTGTTTCCTGTGCTGTACATAGCTGTTATTTCTGGCTATTCTTGCAAAGTTATTATTTATTTATTTATTTATTTATTTATTCTTTAGTTTTATTGAGATATATTCACATACCATATGATCTATCCAAAGTGTATAATCAATGGCTTTTAATATAATCACAATGTTGTGCATTCATTACCACAAAACATTTTAGAACCATTTCATTACTCCAAAAAGACTCTACACCCCTTAACATGCCTTCCTCAGCCCTACATAGTCATTGATCTAATTTCATCTTGATAAATTGATTTATATTTATATTTTATATAAATGGAATCATACAATATGTTACACAAAGTATTTAGTTCATAGTAGTGCAATCATACACTATTTATCCTTTTGTGTCTCGCTTGTGTTCTCCAGGTTCATCTATGTTCTCCGTGCTTCATTTCTTCTTACAGCTGCATAATATTCTACTGTGTGAATACAACACAGTTTGTTTATACATTCATTGGTTGATGGACACCTGGGTTGTTTCCAACTTTTGGCAATTGTGAATAATGCCTCTATGAACATCAGTGTGCAGATGTCTGTTTGTGTCACTGTTTTCAGTTCTTCTGGTCATATATCCAGTAGTGGTATCACAGGGTCATGTGGCAAATCTATATTCAGCTTCTTTAAGAACTGTCAAACAGCTCTCCACAGTGGCTGTACCATTCTACATTCCCACCAACAGTGAATAATTGTTCCTATCTCTCCACATCCTCTCCAGTACTTATAGTTCTCTGTCTTTTTAATAGTGGCCATTCTGATAGGTGTGAAATGATATCTCCTTATAGCTTTGATTTGCATTTCCCTAATCATTAGTGATGTTGAACCTTTTTTCATGTGTTTTTTTTTTTTTTTTTTT
>PVKH010026074.1:0-13287 GCA_004027955.1 Chaetophractus vellerosus | reverse complement strand
TTTTTTTTTTTAAAGATTTTTTAATTTATTACATATACCCCCCCCTCTGCTTGTTCTTGCTGTGTTCATTCTTGCGTTCTTCCGTGTCTGCTTGTCCCCACTCCCCCACACCTGTGTGGCAACCCGCCAAGTCAGCTCACCGTGCGGCAGCCTGCCTGCTCACGGGGGCTTGCCCTTGCTTGCGGGGGCTTGCCCTGCCCATGGCGGCTTTGCCCTGCCCGCGGCGGCTTTACCCTGCCCGCGGCGGCTTGCCTTCTCAGGGTAGTCTGCCCACTCAAGGAGGCCCCTGGAACTGAACCTGGGGCCTCCTATGTGGTAAACTGGCGCCCCACCAACTGGGCTACAGCCAGCCCCTGTTGTGAAACATTATTAACTGATTATTAAAGACCATTATTAAATATTACTACTAACCAAAGTATTTATCCCCCAATCCACCCTATTATTATTATTATTATATTATTTATACATGAACATACATAAGCAATAAGTATATAGCAAAAGCTGCGAATTTACAAAGCAAACATTTGTAACATCATATAGGAGTCCCATACATCAACCCACCACCAACACCTTGCATTGTTGTAAGATATTTGCTACAAATTATGAAAGAATATTGTCAAAATCTTACTACTAACTATAGTCCTTATACATTTGGTGTATTTTTCCCCCAACGCACCCTATTATTATTTTTTAAATACATTTTTATGGCAGAAGTTGTAAACTTACAAAGCACTCATGCTCATGTGCAGAATTCCCAAACAATACCCGTCTATCAACACACCACAGCATGGTGGAACATTTGTTACAGATTATGAGATAATATCATCAGATTATTACCAGGCCCATAGCGTACATTTGGCACACTTTTTCTGTACTCCCACATTATCAACACTGTACATCTTTGGCATAGATGAATGAATATTACATTATTACTGTTAACCACAAGTCTATAGGTCACTCCAGTTGTATTTTTCCCATGCTTCTCTACATTCCCACCAAGGACACTCTTGCATCTGTACCATCAACCACAATTCTCATCCACCTCTAAGTTTACTGTGCTATTCAGTCCTTAGATTATTCTCTAGCTTTCTGTCAATTGGCATTTACATCCCTAGACTACAATTTTCAGCCACATTCCCATCTATAAACCAGCTGTTACTCACTATAATGTGTTACCATCAACTCTGTACATTTCTACACTTTTACAGGTAAGCTAATTAAAACTTCTACATATATTAAACATCAGTAGTCCATCTTAGTCCTCCTTTTATCTCCTTTAAGAATCCACCACCTACCACCAGGTCTTAAAGATATTTTCCTACATTTTCTTCTAGATTTATGGTTCTTGCTTTTAAATTTAGGTTTTTGATCCATTTAGAGTTAATTTTTGTATAAGGTGTGAAATAGGGGTCCTCTTTCTTTTGGCTATGGCTATCCAGTTCTTTCAGAACCATTTGTTGAATGGACTGTACTGCCTGAGCTGGGTGGGTTTGACAGACTAGTCAAATATCACTCAAACATAGATGTGAGGGTCTGTTTCTGAATCATCAGTTCGGTTCCATAGGTGTATGTGTCTGTCTTTATGCCAGTACCATGCTGTTTTTACCACTGTAGCCAGATAATATGATTTAAAGTCTGAAAATGAAAATCCTCTAACTTTGCTTTTCCATTTTAAGATGTTTCTGGCTATTCAGGACCCCTTACTCTTCCAAATAAATTTGATATCCGTGTTTTCCATTTATTTAAAAAATGCTGGTGGAATTTTTTTTTTTTTAGATTTATTTTTTATTTATTATATATCCCCCCCTTTCTGTTTGTTCTCTCTGTGCTCATCTTCTGCATTCCCCCGTGTCCACCTATCGCCCCCCGCCACGGCGACCCACCAAGTCAGCTCACCTCGCGGCAACTTTGCCCCACCCGCGGCGGCTTTGCCCTGCCCACGGTGGCATGCCTTCTCAAGGCGGTCTGCCCACTCGAGGCCCCGGGAACCAAACCTGGGGCCTCCCATGCGGTAAACTGGCGCCCTACCAATTGGGCCACAGCCGGCACCTGGTGGAATTTTTTTTTATCAGGATTGCATTGAATCTGTATGTCAATTTGAGTAGAATTGACATCTTAATGATATTTAGTCTTCTAATCCTTGAACATGTTCTTCCAATTATTTAGGTCTTTTTAAAATTTCTTTTAACCATGCATTGTAGTTTTCTGAATACAAGTGCTTTACATCATTGGTTAAGTTTATTCCTGAATATTTAGGCTTTAGCTGTCATATTTTATTTTCACCACTCTTTTGACACTTTTTATTTACTTTTATTGATATAATCTTCATTTCTAGACTCTCTTCCAGGCCTCTCTCCTGTCTTTCTGCAAAGCCAGTCTCTTGGTTACAAACTCTCTCAGTTTCTGTTGATCTGTGAATATTCTAAACTTGCCCTCATTTTTGAAAGACAGCCTTGCCGGATATAAGATTCTTGGCTGGAAGTTTTTCTCTTGTAGTTTCTTAATTATATCATACCACTGTCTTCTTGCCTCCATGGTTTCCGATGAGAAATCGGCATTTTATCTTATTAGGTATCCCTTATATGTTATGCATTGCTTTTCTCTTGCTGCTCTCAGAATTCTCTCTTTGTCTTTGGCATTTGACATTCTGATTAGTATGTGTCTTGGAGTTGGTCTATTTGGTTTCTCTCTCTCTCTCTCTCTCTCTCTCTCTCTGTGTGTGTGTGCGCGCGTGTGTATATTCATTCTGTTTATAAAGGACCTCAGTAATAGAATTAGGCCCATCCTGAATGAGGTGTGTCATACCTTAACTGAAGTAGCCTCATCAATAGGTCCAACTCACGATGGGTTTATATCCACAGGAATGGATTAGATTTAAGAACTTGTTTTTCTGGAGTACATATAGCTTCAAACCACCACACATATTATCTGCTTTGTTTATTAGCTATAATCTTTGTTTTATTAATTTAGTGGTTGCTTTTAGGGTTCATAGTATACATCTTTAACTTAGTCTACTTTCATATTGATATTTTACCACTTCGTATACAATAAAATAACCTTAGGGTATTTGTTTTTCCTCTCCCTGCCTTTATGGAGTTGTCATATATTTTACTTTTACATATGTTATAAACCCCTAATATGTTGCTTTTATTTTTGTTTAAATAATCATCTTTTATGAAGAGTTTTAAATAATATGAAAAAACCTTAGGTACTCACTCATTTAATCACCATTTCTAGTACTCTATTTCTTTACCTGTATCCATATTTCCATCTGATATCCTTTTCTTATTTTTTGCCTAATGGATTTCCTTTAACATTCCTTGTATTGAAGATCTGCTGGTTATGAGTTCTTTTAGCTTTTGTATGTCTGAAAATGTCTTTTTTTCAGTTTCAACTTTGAATGATATATTTGTGATGTTTAGAACTCTTGGTTAACAGATTTTATCTTTCAGTACTTTAACGATGACAATCTACTGTTTTCTCACTTTCATTGTTTCCAGTGAGAACTCTGATGTCATGATTATCTCTTATCTCTGTGCCTTGCTTGTCTTTAGCTGGCTGCTTGAAAGAAATTCTTTTTATCACTGGTTTTGAGAAATTTGATTATAATATACCATGGTGTTGTTTTCTTCATGTTTCTTGTGTTTGGGGTTTGTGGAACTTCTTGGATCTGTGGTTTTATAGTTTTAATCAGATTTGGGAATTTTAGGCCTTTATTTCTTCAGATATATATTCTGACCCACCTCAACCTCCCTCTTCCTCAGAGATTCCAATTAGTCATATATCTATCTGGCCACTTAAAGTTGTTCCACAGCTCATAGATATTTTTCTCATTAAAAAAAAAAATCCTTTTTCTCTTGTGTTTATTTTTGGATAGTTTCTATTTCAATGCCTTCAAGTTCACTAACTTTTTCTTCTGCAGTGTGTAATCTGCCATTAAACCCACCCAGTGTATTTTTCATCTCAGACTTTATAGTTTTCATTTCTTAAGTTAGTAATAAAGCTATTCTAGCATGATAATTCGTTTTTAAAAGTTCTAGTGACATTTAGTATAAGAATGTTTCCAAACTAAGAACCCAAATCAAGGATTCCTTCAAGGAACTTAAAATACCTAGCCATTAATTCTTGTAGGTTAAAGGCTTACCACATTCATGAAGTAGCATTATTCAAGTCTTTCATAGTTGTATGTTTTTAAACTTTGCTTCTTTTACTATTTAGCATCCACTTATATTTAGTTTAGTATCTATTATTTTTAAACAATATAACTAAATTCTTTTTCTAATATATTTTTCTGTTTATAATTTTACTAAATTGAATTGACACATTATTTGTATTTTTGCTTAATTGTGTTTATAAACAATCAAAGCATTGAACCTTTATAAAGAGGCAGGAATGCCAAATCCTTTTAAATGTCTAGTGTGAGAAAATGGGGCTGTCAGTTCCTAGAGATTGGATGATTTCCTTTGAGATTAATTAATGTTTTAAGGTTATTCCCTTATTTTGCCTTGTCAATGGGGTTTGCTTCATTTATAGATTTTCTTTCTTTCAGTGAAACTGCAATTCTGAAAATGTAAGTATAAAACCCAAACAGTAATATAAATTTTTAATAATGGGTTGAAAATGTTTCAAATATTCTGCTTCTTTGTCCAGTTATAGATAGTCATTGAAAATGTCACATACTGGAAAAAATGTATAAAGATTTTAAAATATTTTCTTAGGTAAAAGTGATACAAATAATCCTGGACCTGAAATTAATAAGATTCGAACACCAGAGAAAAAGCCGATAGAACCAAAACAGGTATGCTGATTACATTTAGTGAATGCATTTTTCTAATGGATTCAGTTTAATTGATTATCTTTGAATCTTGAGGTTTTAAAGAATAGTATCTACCTTTTTACTTTTGTCTTTTATGTTTATTATTCTACAAGGATCTGGTGAGTCATGTTGCCCTCCCTCCCTCCACTTTTTCTTTAGCTATATTATTTCATTTATCTAGAATACTTTTCTCAATTCTGCTGTTCAGTGATAGACTTGAATTTAGAGATTTTCTATAAGGTAGTAAATGAAGACACAGGTACACATGGATCTTTGAAAATATCTCAAAATGGGAACAGCTGTTATAGTGAGAGGAAGGCTTAACTTCCTCAAGTCCCTCAGCCTTGTTTTCCCATCACACTCACTATATAAATCCTTAACTATTTGTCCATTCATCTTTTTTTGCTTCTGTGCTTGTGAACCCAGTTAAATGAACTCATATCATTGGCCAAATTATTGCCACTGGAAACTCATGTTTGCTAATCTCATTTAAAACTGCATTCCTTTTACATGTTACCTTATTTTCTCAGTGGTTCTTTGCAAACTGCATTACCTTCTACATTCTATGTTACCCTTATTATCAGGAATGACCTTAGACTTAAGTTATCAGGATTTCACCACATTAATTTATCACCTTTCCTGTATCCTTGAACACCCTTACTCCTTATCACCAGTTTCAGAAAAAGAGTTCCTATTAAGACTAATCCCAGAGGCGGATGTAGGTCAAAGGGTTGGGTGTCCATCTGCCATATGGAGGGAACTGGGTTCGATCCCTGGGACCTCCCAGTAAAATTTAAAAAAAAGAAAAAAGAAAAAAAAAAAAAAGACTAATCCCTCCTCTTCCTGTCACCTCGCAGACCTTGTCCCTTCTCCTGATTTATCTTTAGATTCTTTCCACCCACAGGTTCTTCCTACTCAACCTGTAAGATGTTTGCATCTCTTCTGCCTTAAAGTATACTGATTGATAGGCTGTTTTTAAAAAAAGATGCTTCCTTTGACATCCTCTTCCTTATAGCTATTGCCTAATTTCTACTCTCTTTTATAGCACCTCTAATTATGTTTACATATTAGTATCCTTTACTGGATTCTAAGCCAGAGGTTAGCAAACTTTTTCTAAAAAGGGCCGATAGTAAACCTTTAGGCTTTCTTGGCTGTATATTCTCTGTTGTAACCACTCAACTCTGTCTTTGTAGTGGGAGGATACCCATGAACAATATGTAAATAAATGAGTGTGGCCGTTTTCCAACAAAACCTGATTTACAAAAATCCAGTGGTCTAGATTTGCCCTGGGGGCTATAGTTTGACCCCTGCTCCAAACTCTTCAGGGTACAGGCTAAATCTTACTGTTTTTCTAAATTGCAACACCAGGCACAGTATCCTTCTAGGTCCTCCATAAATCTTCATTGAATGAATGAATGAATGTCAATATATAATGGCAAAAATTGATAACCAAGCTGGTTATACAAAGGTGATATACTATTTGTTTCTTTGTTCATTTCAAAGTTGTTTAAATTGAGATAAATACTTATTATTAATGTGGATATGTTTGAGGAAATATTTAAAGAAAATAATACATTTTAATGATTTATATTAGAGGGAAATAAATGGTTAATTTTCTAAGGAAGAAAATCTGAAATTAGAAACAATATTTTTAAAGAAATTAAAAGTAAATATGCTAATAAAATGGCAGTATCTTTGCTTATGACTCAAAATTAATATACTGTTTTTGATCTGTTTCATCTTTCCTAATTAAAAAAAAAATATTCCCTTATTTGATTGTCCATATGTGATTTATTGGGCATCCAGCACCCTTGCCATTACTGATAAGAATATATCTTATCCTTTAAACGTATCAGGGGTGGAAAAAGATGGAGAGCTACTGGACTTGGACTCCTGCGGTTAAAAAAAATTGGCTTTTTTTTCCCCCTAGGTTGATTTGGAATCAAATCTACAAAACAGAAGCCCTGAATCGCGCACTGGTGTTTATCCCAATACCAAATTTCATCGCAAAGATAATCTCAACCCACGACACATAAATCTTCCCCTTCCTGCTCCTCATGCACAGTATGCAATCTCTAATCGCCATTTTCATCCCATTCCCCAGTTACCAAGACCACCATTTCCAATTCCGCAGCCACACAACCTGTTAAGTCATCAGCAGAATAATTTGCCTGAACAACCAAATCAAATGCCACCCCAACCAAATCAGGTAGTCCAGCAGCAAAATCAGTTGAATCAGCAGACTCAGCAGCCACCTCCTCAGCTTTCCCCTGCATACCAGGCAGGACCCAACAACACTTTTTTTAATAATGCAGTTTCTCATCGAGTACAGTCTCCTCCTGCAGAAGCTGTGATTCCTGAGCAGCAGCCCCCTCCCATGCTGCAAGAAGGCCACAGTCCCCTGAGGGCCATTGCACAGCCCAGCCCCATTCTTCCTTCACATCTGAATAACTTCATTGAGGAGAACCCCTCGGGATTGACTATAGGGGAGGCTTTAGGTAAGTTCTCCCTTTATTCTGTCAGTGCTGGATGTGAAAAATTCAGTGCCTGTTTACTTAAAATGACATGTACTGTACAATATTAATTTGGGTCACTATTGAGTCATTTCTTTAAGAAATGCCACAAAAATCAACCATTTAGTGTAACAATGAGAATCTAATTCCAAATACTTTATACTACTAAGTATCCAGTTGATGGCAGGTTACATTAATTTCAAGGTAAAGAAGAATTATCATCATTACCATAACTCTGGTTACTGGAAGATTCAGAAAACATTTACTTACTCCCAAAAGCAAACTGGAACCATTTTTTTTTTATCTTTGTGGAGAAAATTCTGGCTGAACAAACCCTTGAAAAAAATTAACCTGAAACTCCAAATACTCAAAAACTTAAAATTTTCACAAATGTTTTTGTAGATCATCGTATGCATGGGAGTGTAGCTCTGGAAACGTTAAGGCAGCAGCAAGCACGGTTACAGCAGTGGAATGAGCATACTGCCTATCTCAGTCACAGTAGTATTCCCTATCCACACCATCACCATCCTCACCTCCAGCATCTTCCTCAGCCGCCTGTTGGATTACATCAGCCACAAGTGAGGGCAGACTGGAAGCTCACCAGCAGTGCCGAAGATGAAGCAGAAACAACATACTCAAGGTGCCTTATTTCAGCAGTCTCAAAATAGCCTCTGAAACATTACTCTCCACCCCCGCCCCCCCCCATTTTCCTTCTTGAATGTAGTTCTGTTAGTGTCAAGTTGGAATATTGTCCCAAAGAAATTGCATGCTGGCCTTCTAGGCATGTACTGCGAAGTTCTCTTGATTGACTCTAAGACATAAAATTCATGTAGAAGTAGCTCTTGTACATATCTAGGCACGGATGATCTACCATGGAATGTAAATTAACTAGGCCCCTTGCCTTTTAGTCTTTCCTGCAAGAGAAACATACCATTACTGTGGATATTTTTTTTTTCAAACTTAGTGGTAATACTTACAAAGATTGAATAAGGACACAAGTAAATTAAAGGTTAAAAGTTAAAAGATAAATTTATTAAAATTTCTTTTTCAGGTAGCACAGAATTCTACTTTCCTATAACCACAGGTAGTTAAGGGTGTTCAATCTGACTGTAAACTTTTTTTTATAGCCAGTGTCATGTAAATGCTATGAAGTATTTCCTAATCCCTTCTGAATAAAGTCCACCATTATGGTGACCTTCTATAACTACTATTAATTGATGGCATGTAGTGACAAGGACAGTTGTTTTTAATGCTAAGAGAAAAGAAAGAAATATATACATTTTTCCAGTCAGTACTTGGGCATATTTAGTGTCTGCACTTCAGCATCTATTGAGTGTTAATGCTTACATTTGAGTTTAGATCTATTAACTAATATTAGTTCCAATTAAGTATTATGATTTTGTTTATAGAAATTACATGTGTAGTTGACTAGTGCTCCTTAATATGATAAGAGTTTTTCTTTTATTTTCTCCTAATCATATTTCATCGTCTTTATGTAGGTTTCAAGACTTAATCAGAGAACTATCCAGTCGGGATCAAAGTGAAACACGGGAACTAGCTGAAATGCCACCACCTCAATCAAGACTTTTACAATATAGACAAGTTCAGACTAGGAGCCCACCAGCAGTCCCATCTCCCCCATCCAGTTCAGATCACAGTAGCCACTTTTCTAACTTTAGTGACAACAGCAGAGACATTGAAGTTGCCACCAGCCCAGCATTTCCACAGCGCCTCCCCCCTCAGATATTCAGCTCACCTTTCTCATTGCCATCTGAGCACATTGCCCCTCCTCCCTTGAAGTACCTGGCACCTGATGGAGCATGGACTTTTGCTAATTTACAACAGAATCATCTAATGGGGCCAGGCTTTCCTTATGGCCTACCTCCATTGCCTCACAGGCCACCACAAAACCCTTTTGTACAAATTCAGAATCATCAACATGCTATTGGTCAAGAGCCATTTCACCCATTGTCATCTCGAACAGTATCTACTTCTTCGCTCCCTAGCTTAGAAGAGGTAAATGTCTTTTTTTTTTTTTTTTAATTTCTTTCCTTTTTGCATTTTTGGATTAGTTGACTGAAAAAAAAATCAATATTTATTGATTTGTTAATAGTTTTGGACATATCTTTCTGAATTGAATAGTCTTTTAAAGATAATCCTTTCTTGGAAGGTACCTGGCAGGTTTTGAACGTTTTTATTAGAATTATTTGAATTTCCCTTCTCTTATTGTGGTATTTCAGATTTTATAGTATGAAGCCTCTTAGTGCCTTTTATTGCTGGTTTGGAACATTCAGCATCCATTTGACTTGAAGTTATTCATTCAAACAACTTTGTTCTTCATATCTGGGAAAATGGTTTTTAGTGAGTCATCTTTTTACTTGGTTACTTTTGTTAATTACAAATTTGTTAATTAGAGCTTTCTAAAGATGTTGGCTTTTCTCTGCGAGTGGCCAGTTCCAAGTGCTATGCTCTTTCTCTTGTCGCTCATTCCGGTGCTTTCTTAGACGGAGGCAGTTGATATACAATGATACTCTGTCAGAATTTGCAGGTGTTCAACATAGAACTGACTGCTAAACTAAGCATTTTAAGGTAAATTGAATTTTTATCTTAAAGTATTTAAGTATTTCCAAAGAGTATCTTTATGGAACTTTTTGATATGAAAAAACATAATGATTCCAGGTTATCAAACTTCCCTTTGGCATAGACTATTAAAACATTGTCTGGCTGTTCTCATTAAGCTTAGAGTGATTAAAGATAAGAATTGTAAAGCTGGCTGTAATCATTATCAATGACACATGACTTCTTAAAAACAGGATAAAAATTTCTATTTTTGATATGTGAAAAATAATTTTTGATGTTAGCTTCATTTTGGCACTTACTAAATGATTTCTAAAATGCCATTAGAAATAAATTAATAATTCACATGTTCACAAATTCTCTGCTATAGGTGCTGATTAAAAAGTCAGGTTTCATAAAAAGAGCTCTATATCTTATTTTTAGGGTTTTGGAGGTAATTTGTTCAGAATTCCTCCATTATTCATTGATTGGCTCATCATGTATAATAGTTTTCATTAAAACAACTCAATTGCTCTTGTCAGCTCCTAAAATAAGTTGTAAGCATGATAAAGATAAATTGATATCTGGATACATGTACTGTGAAGATCTAGAAATTTGAAACTATACAAAGATTTGACAAACATCTGACATTATTTCAAATTGTAATGGAATAGGTTTACAATTGAGAAGTAATTTAATTTTCAGTTATATGATATTTTGTTTACATATTTGAGATAAAATTTACTTAATGCAAAACCTACCATTTTAGCCATTTTAAAGTGTACTATTCAGTGGTTTTTAGTATATTTATAAAGTTGTACAATCATTACTATTATCTAATTCCAGAATATTTTCATCGCCCCACAAAAAAATCCATACCCTTTAAGCAGTCACTCCCAAATCCTCTTTATCTCCAGGCCCTGGCAACCACTAATCTACTATCTGGCTCTCTGGATACTTATCATACAAATGGATATGTTTCATACAAATGGTAACATACAATATGAGGCCTTTTCTGTCTGGCTTCTTTTACTTAGCATAATATTTTTGATGTTCATATATATTATAGCATATATCAGTATTTCATTCCTTTTTGTGGCTAGTTAATGTTTCATTATATGGATATACCACATTTTGTTTATACATTCATCAATTGATAGATATTTGGGTGTTTCTACTTTTTAGCTATTATGAATAATACTGCTATGAACATTCTTGAACAAGTTTTTATGTGGACATATGCTTTCATTTCTCTTGGGCATATACCTAGGAATGGAGTTGCTGGGTCATATGGTAACTCTATGTTTAACTTTGCAAAACTGCCAAACTGTTTTCACAGTACCTGCACCATTTTACATTCCTACCAGCAATGTCCCAGTGTCCCTACCAACACTTGTTATTGTTTGTCCATTTTTTTTTTTTTTCTGAGGTACTGAGATCTCGTATGTGGGAAGCCGTTGCTCAACCACTGAGCCACTTTGGCTCCCCTGAACTGGTTTTATTGTTTGTTTGCTTGTTATTTGTTTTTAGGGGCCACTGGAAACTGAACCCAGGACCTCCCATGTGTGAAGCAGGTGCTCAACCACTTAAACTACATCTCTTCCCTATTGTTCGTCCTTTTGATTACAGCCATCCTATTGTGTATGAAGTGGTCTCTTATTGTGTTTTTGACTTTCATTTCACTAATGACTAATGATGTTGAGCATTTTTTCATGTGCATATTGGCCATTTATGTAACTTTGGGAAATATCTATTCTAATTCTTTGCCCATTTTTTAATTGGGTTGTCTTTTTGTTGTTGAGTTATAAGTGTTCTTTATATATTCTGGATATTAGATCCTTCCTTACAAGATATGTGGTTTGCAAACATTTCCCCTCACTCATGGGTTGTCTTTTCACATTCTTGATAGTGCCCTTTAATGTGTGAAAGTTATACATTTTGATGAAGTCCAATTTACCTATTTTTTTTCTTCTCTTGTTTGTATTTTGGTGTCCTTTTTAAGAAGCCATTTACTAATCCAAGATCACAGAGATTAGCACCTATATTTTCTTCTAAGAGTTTTTATAGTTTTAACACTTACATTTAGGTCTTTGATCCATTTTGAGTTAATTTTTTTATATTTTGTGAGGTAAGAATAAACATTCATTTGTTTGAATGTGTCTGTTTGGTTTCCCAGCACCATTTGTTGAAAAGACCATTCTTTGCCCAGTGAATGGTCTTGGCATTTTTGGAAATCAGTTGGCCATAGATGTATGGGTTTATTTCTGCTCTTTTAATTCTACCTCATTGATCTAAATGTCTGTCCTTATGCCAGTACCACATTTTTATTACCATAGTGTTACAATAAATTTTGGAATCCAGAAGTGTGAATCTTCCTATTTTGTTCTCCTTTTTCAAGATTGTTTTCACTGTTCTGGGTCCCTTGAATTTCCAAATGAATTTTAGGATCAATCTGTCAATTTCTGGAAGAAAAAAAAAAAAGCCAGTTGGGATTTCAATAGAGATTGTTTAAAATATATAGGTCAATTTGGGGAGTATTGCCATCTTAACAGTATTAAGTCTTATTGTGTTTGGAGAACATACTTTGTATGATTTTAATCAAATTTTCTGAGACTTGTTTTGTGACCTAATATATGGTTTGCCCTATCCTGGTTAATATTCCAGGTTTACTTGAGAAACTTCTGCTGGAATATTCTGTAGATATTTGTTAGGTCTTGTTGCTTTATAGTGTTCAAATCTTTTATTTCCTTGCCAACTTTTTATCTAGTTGTTCTTTCCTTTATCTAGTATCGAATAAGCCAGCTATTGTGGAACTATTTCTCCTTTCAATTCTGTCAGTTTTTGCTTCGTGTGTCTTAGGACTTTGTTGTTAGGTGTGTACATGTTTGTAATTGTTACATATTTTTCATAGATTGGCCCTTTTATTGTTATTTAATGTCGCTTTTCTCTCCTAAAGTTTTTGTGTCAAAGTCTATTTTGTCTCATATTGGTATAGCTACTTCAGCTCTGTTTTGGTTACTATTTGCATGGAATATCTTTTTCTGTCCTTTTAACTTTCAGCCTATTTGTGTCTTTGAACCTAAGTGTTTCTCTTATAGCCAGCATATATTTGAAGCATGTTTCTTTGCCAATCTCTGCCTTTTTAGTTGGATAATTTAATCTAGTAATTTTTAATGTAATTACTGATAAGGAAGGATTTACTTCTGTCATTTTGCTATTTTCTACATGTTTTATATCTTTTTTGTGTCTCAATTCCTCTGTTATTGTCTTCTTTGTGTTAAGTCGTGTTTTCTAGTTTACCATCTTAACTCCCTTATCATTTCTTTCATTATGTATTATTGTGGTATTTTCTTAGTGGTTACCTCAGGAATAACAATTAATATCTTTTTAAATTTTCTTTTA
>PVKH010026073.1:0-13289 GCA_004027955.1 Chaetophractus vellerosus | reverse complement strand
GGTGTGTAGTGTCAGTGGGTGGAGATCTTGCATGGTGGATGGAGGGAGATGGGTTCCCTATTTTTGGAGGCCTGATTCACTCACAAATATACAAGGGGGTGACTCTTGGGAGCAGGGATGGTTCCCGGAGGTAGATGAACCAGTGAGCCAGTACACTCTGTGTGTGTATCTGTGAATCCTGTTGTCTGGGGAGTTGAGCCGGGTGGGGGGCATTGTGGGCCCTGGGTTGTGGGGTGAGGAGGGATGGGGTGGATTGAATGTTGGGTGTTTGATGGCCCACGGAAGTGTTTTCGATTGCCTTGCAGTGGGGAACACAGGACAAGATGATAGTCATCAAAATTTATAAAAGTGTACAAGTTAAAATGTGGACCTTGATGTGGACCAAGGACAATGTTTGGGAACTATGTTTCACTATCTGTATGTCAGTTATGTTGGTGCTGCCATCCACATACAAAAAGGCTTTGGTATAGGGGGAATGGAGTAAAAGGTTGAAAATATGAGATTGTCTTGTATTCTGTGTGTGACTCTGCAGTAATCTAAAACTTCTTTGAAAATTAAATGAAAAATGGTGCAATGCTTGTGAGTGAAAAGACAAAGGTGCCACGAATCAGACTGGACACCAGATATTGCACTGATAAGGCAAATCAGAAAAAAAAAATATTTATATATATTATTATTTTTTCACATGCTTTGAAAAACCCAATCCGTTAATAACAGATTGCTTCCTTTTTTCTATTTTTAATTTTTTAAATTATTTTTTAGTTTTTAAGTTCTCATATATTTTAAGTCTTACATTTAAATATCATTATTATTTCATTTTCCTATTCATTGCAATTGGCTATTGTTATAGCTTCACCTTTGAAGAGGCTATGTATCACAGAAGGGTCACAACAGGGACTGGAAAGAATCATAGGTTGGGGGGTCAGGGATGGGGGTGCATGTGAGGAAGTCCACCTGAACATACAAAAAAGGCATGCATAATTGTTCAAATGCTCATGGGACATGGTCACAGGGTGAAGAATTGCACAATAAATGGGAGAATACTGAATTCCCATCCTGGAGAGCTCTGCCATATTTTCCAGGAGAGTAGCAACATCCCCCCAAGTGCAGGGGCAGTGTCTGGCAAATGAGGATTATCCATTGATGGGCCCTTGTTATTGAAGATTAGCCTTATGAGTCTTTGCTCTTGAAATTGAAACAGACTAGTGTTATGGGGTACCTAAGAGTTACCTCTTGAGAACCTCCTTGTTGCTCAAATGTAGTCTCTCTCTAAGCCAAAGTCAGAATATGAATGCATTACCTTCCTCCCAGTGTGGGACATGACACCCAGGGATGAGCCTCCCTCACAACGAGGGATTACTAGCAAAAGCCAATGGGCAGTATGACTAGAAAAAGAGTTCGAACAAAAGGGGAAAATGTAAAGACAAATGAGTTCATAGGGCTAAGAGACTTCAAAGTGAATCGGGAGGTCAACCCAGAGGTAACACTTATGCCAATCCCAGTAGGACCTCCTAGGCTTCCAATATGGATATCACCCCAAACAGAGGCCCTCCTGAGGGCTTTGGAGATATCCAGGTCCTATTTCTGGGCAGATAGTCCCAGAGTTTGGTGCCTTAGCAGTGGGCCCTAATTTGGAATCGTTGCTCCTGAGAATGACAGAATCTGACCGAAATATGTCTTCACTGCACATGGTCCATCAGTCTCTTCTTTTCAAACCTATATTTGATACCAGAGCTTTAGGTGTACTTCCAGGGACTGGAGCCTACAGGGACTGGAGCCCAGGTGCCAACTGGGTCCAGAGACTATCTGGACCTCCAACTCCTACTCTACAACTCAATGGACTCACCCAGGACACCTAGTTGGGAGATTATGATGGATGACAGCTATCCTGGGGAATGGAGAGAGCCTGCAGCTGCAGGCAGGATAATCTCTTCCATTATATCCATGGGATATAAACCCCTCTCACTTGGTGGTGGAGGGGGCATCACCATCCTAGACTCTGTGGCATTGGGGGAAGAGCTATGGACTAGAGTGGACTTGTTGGTGTCCTGTTATAGACTTGTGATCCTTGCAATGGAAGAAATTACAAAATCATGTGGAGCCAGGGGCCACTGGACACTTTGGGGGCAGGGAGAGGGAAGGGCATTTGTAATACAGGGGCTTTTTGGGCACTTGGGAATTGCCTTGGGTGATGTTGCAATGGAGGATATAGGCCATTTTATATCATCATTTATCATACAGAAATGTGTGGGAGAGAGGGTGGTCTACAGCCTGAACTGTGGTCCATGCATGGTGGCAAAGCCCCAAAATATGTATAACTATTACAGTTGAAGTGTCACACTGATGAAAGATGTATATGTGGGAGGTTGTGGGAGGTGTGGGAGGCAGGGCATATGGGTACTCCTAAAATTTCTGTGTAACATTTATGTAAATTGGTGTATCCTAAAAAAATAAAAAATGATGAAAATAAATAAATAAAAATTAAGGAAAACACCACTGTAATAAAAAGCTTTTTTAAAAAAAGAATATAATACAGTTTTTTTGCCCTCTAAAAACATTCCTAAACTTTTATATTGAAATATAAAAAATATTTTCTCATAGATTTGTTAGTTTTATTGAAATTCATTTGAAAGAATGAAAATTAAATTCTAATAAAAGCACACATACAATTTTTATTTTTCTCAAAATGGAACAATATATATAAAATGGCACAGTAAAAATATTGCAGTTATCATTCTTGACTGCCATCTCTATATCAATGGTTAATGCTTTTATCACTATCCCCAAATTATGAATAAGAAGAAAGACCAAGAAAATGTGAATCAGGGGCCGGCTGTAGCCCAGTGGATAGGGCGCCGGTATACCACATGGGAGGCCCCGGGTTCCGTTCCTGGGGACCTCTCATAGCAGGCAGACCACCTTGAGAAGGGCAAGCTGCCATGGGTGGGCCAGAGCCACCGTGCACAGGGCAAAAAGCCACCATGGGCAGGGCAGGTCGCCCATGAATGGAGCGCAGCCAGCCACCCACAAACTGAAACGGAGCTGGCCATGAATGGAAGCAGAAGCCGCCCACAAGTGGGGAAATCTGTGCCTGCTCAGTGACCAGTCTTGGCACATCGCTGCAGCAGGGGAGGAGGGGAGATATTTAATAAAATAAATAAATCTTTAAAAAAAAAAAAAGAAAATGTGAATCAAATTTCCTGTCTAATATAGACTTGTTTTTTTTAAGTTTTACTTAAAGATTCAATGATCAATTTGCATTCCAAGATTATTCCTTTACTAAAATGTACTGTCCAATGCAATGGAAAATTGATTTTATACAAAGAAAGTGAAAAATATATCCATTAATGCAACAAAATACAAAAATAAATATTAGAAATGGCATATTTTGCAATCTACTTTGATCATGCACTATAAATCAGATATGAAGCACCACTAAGCAAATATCTACATGTAGATGGTGTTAAATGACTAGCAATCAACTATTTGGCTATATTTATGTTGGCCTGTTCCCTCTATACATCCCATGGATATCCATATTCATCCATTGCATTTTCTATATGTAAAGTAATGTTTTACCTAAACAGGATTCGGGGCATCTTTATAGCTTTTTATTTTCTTATAAGACCAACATAAGTGTAATGTACTATTAGTATGAATTTTGTGGACAATCAAAAATTAGTAGGGCAAAAGAATGAAAATACAGCTTACAGTGTCTTGTAATAAAATTTGTCAACATATTTTCCAAGTAGTTCATGTTCTCAATTCAAACATTAACACATTTCTTTCATTATAACAAAGATTTCTGTTTTACACATTCAACAAATAGGCAGGTTACATTCACCAGATGGCAGATTATCCTTAATTCTCACTGATTTCTATTAAAGCCATCTTTACAGATATTAATTCAGAGGCCTGGTATTGTACACTTTCCATAGACAAAACCTTAAATGTCCTGTAATCAGTCTTAGTTTCCAATTTAATGTAAATACTGTCTAACCTGATGGAAATCTCCTTTATTAGAATATAAGACCTCTGGGAAGCAGCTGTTGCTCAATTGGTTGGGCTCCCATTTACCATATGGGAGGTCCCAGGATTTGATCCCGGGTCTCCTGGTGAAGGAGCTCCCACGTGGTGCAATGAGCTCAGGGCCCATGCGGTGCAGTGAGCTAAGCTGGCACAGCTAGCTGACCCAACAAAAGGACACAAGCAGACACAGAAATATGCAGAACAAATGGACACAGAGAGCACAAGCAGCAAGGGGGATGTTTTAATCAGGGTTCTCTTGGGAAACAGAATCAGCAGAAGATATCTGTCACTAATATAAGATTTTATAAGAGTCTTTCATGTGATCATGGGGATGCACAAGTCCAGGTTCCACAGGCAGGCTGCAAGCCAGGGGCTCTGATGAAAGTCCAATGAAGGGTCCTTGATGAGTTTCTGGGAGAAGTTGGCTGTCAAACGACAAGCTGGGTAATTCTCTGTGAATGTTGAAATCACTGCCCTTTTAAGACAGTCAACTGATTGGATAAAAGCATCATCCATTCTTGATCCAATTTCCCTGATTGATGCAGATGTAATCAGCCATCCATGCAGTAAACTCACTGGTGATTGAAGTCCATAAATGCTCTTGTACTACAATTATCCCAGTGCTTGCTGGACCTAATACCTGGACACAATTACCTGGCTGAGTTGACACATTAGCCTAACCATCATGGGGGGGGAGGGGGATAAATAAATAAAATAAATCTTTTTTAAAAAAGAGAGTTACAAGACATCTAAACCTAGAAAAGCTCAAAGTGTGAGCATCAGAAGCCAATGTATTGTAAACAGGTTGTTAAGTGTAATAGTAATAGGAGCTAATCCACTTTCACATCTTGATTCCAAATTCTAGGGAACAAAGGTCATAACTCTCAAAGGAACCATAAAGGAGTCTTCTATCATCAGATATATGAGCTTTATATAAAATAATTTCCTTTATCAGAATCACATTACACAGAATGCCATAATTGTGAATAAGGCACTTTCAATCTGAAATTAAAATTAACAAAATTAATCCATTTATTATAGTATCAAAAAGAATAAACTACTTAGGAATAGGACAACCAGCAAGATGGTGGCAGAGTAAGGGGCTCCTAGAGTCAACTTGTGCTACAAGGCACTTAGTAATCACCCAGAGCTATCTAAAGCACCTGTTTGGGGACTCCAGGACACCAGAAGTGCATCCTGCAAAATCCTGAAAGAATGGAAGGAGAAGACTGTTAATCTGCAGAGAGGATTCCTAAATAGAGTACTCCATGCCCCGGAGGCCAGTGCCCATCCTCCACTGGTGGTGTTAGGCCTTAAGGCAGGGCCTTTATGGATAACCAGAAATGGCATGAAGAAAACTTCAACATCAATGTTAGGCAAACTTACATTATTTACATCTGCAGAGGTAAGGAGCCAGCCAAGGTTAGTCTAAAGTGACTCAGGCCTGACTCCCCATGCTGTGGTTCTGCTTTTGTTTAAATATTTAAGTTACTATTTAGCATTTGCTTTGACTATGCATTAGCTTTTATGCATATGGATGATCATACATAGCTAGTTATATAACTGTATGATTAGTATGTTCAGGAAATCATGCTTGTACATATATTGCATGATTTAAAAAGTGTGGATAACTCCACCCCTGGGTGGGAAATTTACTATGTTAATTAAGCAAGTTCAACTGAGGACAGCAAGAGGCTTCATCTGTGCAGGTCCAACCAACTGGTTGAAGCTGGTTTTTATACTTCATTGCTTAACAGGATTTTCTTGACAACCAAAAGGGGAATTTGGCAGAAAGAGAGGTTTGCATTTCATTGCCTTCTAATTTATGTATAATTCTTTCTTTTGTAGCCAGTAACAGGGAGAGAAACAAGTTACTTTCAGGTATTCTGTCATCCTACATTCATCAGTGGCACAAGCCACCTTGGGAGCTATTCCACAGCTGGAATTTGAAGCCCTGTTTTCCAAAAATGAAAGGAAGAGACAGTTGGGCACCAACTTCAGCTACTGATTGGTAAATTTGGTGGACTAAAGTATTATCCTAAGAACAGCTAAAGTTTGAACCTGTCCAAGTAAGAAAGATGCCACTGGCTGCCATTTTAACTCTGCCCAAGTCATAAAGGAAACCAGGAATGACTGAAAAATCATAGTGCTAGTAGGGACCAGCTTCTTTCCATCCAGATCAGATTGCAGCACTAGCATAAGCCCTAGCCACATCTCCAGCAAGGAAGAAGCTGGGGAGGCCTGCACAAGCCTCTCTTGGAAAATATAGGCCATGCCATGGAGGCCTGTAATCTTCCTACTCTGGCAGCGCAAACCACCTCAGGAGCTATTCTGTGCCTTGAGTTGGAAGTTCCATTTCCCAAAAACAAGGGAGGGAGAGATGGTTGGCCCCTGGCTTCAACTACTGATTAATAAATTCAGTTGGCTAAAGTATTACCCAAAGAGCAGCTAAAATTTGAAACTGTCCAAGGCAGGGAGAAGCCAGTAGCCACCATTTTGACTCCATCCCAGCATGAGGGGAAGACAGGCTGACTAAAAATCACAGTGCTGGTGGGGACCAGCTTCTTTCACCCATATCAGCCTGCAGCCCTAATCTAAGCTTCAGCCCCACCTCTAGCAGGTGGGTCCTGCAGCAGCCTCTCTGGGTAACTGCAGGTACATTTGGCAGGCAGACTGAATAATTGGAAGTCTACCAGGGCAACTGTGGTCATTTTGGACCTACACAGCATATATATTGCTGCCCAAACCTGCAGGCTCATCCATGCCCCAGGCAGGGGAGAAATGGGATTGAAGCTTCATCAGTCTCTCTGGGCAACTACAGTCTAGGCCTGCTTAACTTGGATTATTCCAAACAGCTGTGGCTCTGTCCCTACCACAGGCAAAGGAGAATTTGGGAGAACCTTCATTGGTCCCTGGGAAAATGAGGGCAGCTTGAGCCTCCATAGCTTATAGCACTAACTACATCCTAGGCTCCTACTAGACAACCAGCAAGGGAGAAAGGATAAGAAAACCCTAAACTAAAGAGAGAAACTGCACTCAGAATAAATACGTCTAGCAAGTCAGATGCCAAGACACCAACAAAATATTACAATCCACACCCAGAAACAGGAAGATATGGCCCAGTTAATGGAAAAAGATAAGCCTCCAGATGACATAAAGGAGTTGAGACAACTAATCATAGATGTTCAAAAAATCTCCTTAACAAATTCAATGAGATGGCTAACGAGATTAAGGATATTAATACATTAGATGAGCGCAAAGAAGAATTTGAAAGTTTACATAGAAAATATCAGCTCTTATGGGATGAAAGTTTCAAAAAATGAAATTAAAATACACTGGAATTATATAATAGCAGATTTGAGGAGGCAGAAGAAAGGATTGTTGAGCTTGAAGAAATGACCTTTAAATGTGAACATACAAAAGAACAAATGTAGAATAGAATGGAAAATATTTAACAAGATCTCAGGAAACTAAATGACAGCAAGAGCCATGCAAACATACATATCATGGGTGCCATAGAAGGAGAAGAAAAGGGAAAAGGGACAGAAGGAATATTTGAAGAAATAATGGTAGAAAATTTCCCAACCCTATTGAAGGACACAGATATCCATATCCAAGAAGCACAACGTACTCCCATCTGAATAAATCCAAATAGAACAACTCTGAGACATTTACTAATCAGAATGTCAAATGTCAAAGACAGAGAATTCTGAGAGCAGCAAGAGAAAAAGCAATGCATAACATATAAGGGATACTCAATAAGATTTAGTGTGAATTTCTCATCAGAAACCACAGAGGAAAGAAAACAGTGGTACGATATATTTAAGATACTGCAAGAGAAAAACTTCCAGCCCAGAATCTTATCTGGCAAGACTGTCTTTCAAAAATAAGGGTGAGTTTAGAATATTCACAGATAAACAGAAACTGAGAGAGTTTATAACCATGAGACCAGCTTTGCAGGAAATGCTAAAGAGTGTGTTACAACCTGAAAAGGTAAAACAGGAGAGAGAGAGTCTTGGAAGAGAGTCTTGAAAAAAAAAGATTATATCAGTAAAAGTAACTAAAAGTTTCAAAAGAGTTGTGAAAATAAAATATGACACATAAAATCCAAATATTTAGGAATAAAATTAACCAATGATGTAAAGCACTTGTATTCAGAAAACTACAACTCATTATTAAGAGAAATTTTTAAAAAAGACCTAAATAATTGGAAGAACATTCCATGCTCACAGATTGGGAGACTAAATATCATTAAGATGTCAATTCCACTCAAATTCATATACAGATTCAGTGCAATCCTGATAAAAATTCCACCAGCATTTAAAAAATAAATGGAAAGCATGAATATAAAATTTATTTGGGAGGGTAAGGGGTCCTGAATAGCCAGAAACATCTTAAAAAGGAAAAGAAAGGTTGGATGACTCTCCAGATTTTAAACCATATTGCCTGATTACAGTGGTAAAAACAGCATGATACTGACATAAAGACAGTCATATAGACCAACAGAACTGGGTTGATAGTACAGAAACAGACCCTCACATCTAGGGTCAAGAGATTTTTGACAGGCCTGTCAAACTCACCCAACTTAGGCAGAAAAGTCCACTCAACAAATGGTAGGAGAACTGGATATCTATAGCAAAAAGAAGGAAAGGGGACTCCTATATCACACCTTATATAAAAATTAAAATTAACTCAAAGTGGAAAAAAAACTAAATATAAAAGCAGGAACCACAAAGATTCTAGAAGAAAATGTAGGAAAATATTTTCAAGACCTGATGGTAGGTGGTGGATTCTTAAAGGACATAAGAGGAGGACTGAGTTGGACTACTCATATTTAATGTATGTAGAGTTTTGAATTAATTTTACTCTAAAAGTGTGGAAATGTATAGAGTTGATGGTAACACATTATAGTGAGTAACAGCTGGTTTATAAATGGGAATGTGGCTGAAAAGGGTAGTCCAGGGATGTAAATGTCAATTGACAGCAAGCTAGAAAATAATCTAGGGACTGAATAATACAGTAAACCCAGAGCTAGTTGAGAATTGTGGTTGATGGCACAGATGTAAAAGTGTCATTTGTGAGACAGAGCAGATGTACATCACTATTGCAGGGTGATGGGAATGTGAAGAAGCATGGGAAAAATACAACTGGAATGACATGTGGACTGTGGTTAACAGTAACAATGTAATAATAAAGCATCTATGCCAAACATATATTGTGTTGATAATGCAGGAGTATGGAAAAAGTGTGCCAAATGTACACTATGGACCTGATAATAATCAGATGATATTATCTCATAATCTGTAACAAATGTGCCCCCACGGTGTGGTTTGTTGATAGAGGTGTGTTGAATGGGAATTCTGCACATGCGCATGATTGTTTTGTAAGTTTACAACTTCTATGATAAAAATATATTTTAAAAATAATATTAGGATAAGTTGGGGGGGGAATACACCAAATATAAGATAAGGACTATAGTTCATAGTAAGATTTTTATGGTATTCTTTCATAATCTGTAACAAATGTCCCATAACAATGCAAGGTGTTGGTGGAGGGTTGATGTATGGGACCCCTGAATGATGTTATTCATGTTTGCTTTGTAACTTCACAGCTTTTATTATACACTTATTGTTTATGTATGTTCATGTATAAATGATATAAAAATAATAATAATAGGGTGAGTTGGGGGGGAAATACACCAAATGTAAGATATTTTGATTAGTAGTAATAATTTGAGGATGCTGTTTAATCATTAGTTTAAAATGATTCAAAACAATGCAAGGTATTGGTAGTAGGATGACGTATGAGAGCCCTGGATGATGTTATGTATGTTTGTTTTGTAAGTTCATAACTATTACTATATCCTTATTGTTTATGTATGTTTATGTAGGAGTGATACACTTTGATAAATGAAAAAAATGAAAAAATACTTAGGAATAAATATAACAAAATACCTGTAAACTTGAACTCTGCAAACTACAAAACATTGAAAGAAACTAAAGATGGAACAATTGATTAAAATGCTCTTATGTAACAGTTAACATTGTTATGATGGCAATACTCTTCCAATTGATATGCAGATTCAGGCACTACAGACTAATTTGCTCTATTTATTCACTTTATCATTGAATAAAAGGGGAAAATAAAATAAAGTGCTTTAAAAAGGTAAGTTATTTTGATTGATTTTCAATTCTGTGACTATAAAAAGTAATCCTCAGTATGTGGTATGTTTATTTGCAAAAGTCTGCCAAGGCAATAGACCAGAAATGGGTTGGCTTTTACAATGGGGATTGATTAATTTACAAGCTTTCAGTTTCAAGGCTGAAAAAATTTCCAAATAAAGCCTTCATCATGAGACACTTTCTCTCCAAGCTATAGCTGTGGCCTATCAAGCACATATGCTTTCTCCTCTAGTTTATTTTGCTTTCAGCTTCCAGGGCTTCCTCTCTCAACTTCCAGGAGTTTTTCTCTGTTGTTGTGGCCCCCAAATTGGTTTTCAATTGTAATTAAAAAATAATCTTCATTATGTGGTGCTTTCTGAGATTCTGAAATTCAATTATTCAATAAGCATTCACTGATCACCTACTTGAATTACTCAATATATATCAGATATTGTCTCTAGTGCTGGGGTCAAGCACTCATCTAGCTTCATGGAATGAATATTCTCTTTAATGAGGGAGATAGAAATTGAATAACCAACCACATAATTTGAGGATTGGTTGTAATTATGACAATTGATATGAAGGAAAAACTTGAAAACTTCAAGAGCTTTTTCCTTTTAGAAAATGTCCTACAACATGAATTTTACTCCATATCATCATACAATGTTTACATATAGATATAACACTTAAAAATTGTTTTTTCCTTTGCCAATTGTATGCAAAATTGTTCACTTTAACATGGAGAATTGAAGAATGGAAATCCACACTGAATGCTATCTTACAGATAATGAGCTGCAAGAGTGCCAATCTCAAAGAAACTGAAGTCTTGAAAAAGCAGTGAGGCTTACAACCCTTGGCTTTATTGAATTCAGGCATATAGGATCCATATTCTCATATCATAGTAAAACTTAAGACAAATTAAATTAGTGTTGGACAGAATTTTCAATTGTACAATATTGAACAAAAGATCACAGTGGGACCTTTTGTTTAAAGTAGCACCAATCCACACTTGATCTTGTTTCTGAAGTTGATCTTCCTATTGAATATGTCTTTGGCACTTTGAGTGGAAAGCTTTCTGCTTCAGTGAGGACTCCTAGATCAACTAAGCATACTATGCTGCTAAACTCTCTACAAAGTTTGGCAACATAAACCTGGGAAATGGCACATTTTAGATCATCATTGCCCTGACACGGGTTTGCCTTTTTTGTGTATTTTCCTCCACCCCCTGACCTAGTTGGTATTTTGCAGATGTTTCTGTGACAGTGGTAAAAGTAAGAAAGAAATACATTTAAGGAATTTCATGGCAAGCAGATGTTTAAAAACAAAATAAAACAAAACAAAACAAAAACAACAAAAACAAAATGAAAGAATGTGGTCGCAGCTAGGGATGTTTTCACAAGTCGTTTAATTTCAGTAAAGTCTGATTCAGCAACTGATGCATACTAAGGTTTTCTTCTTTGGCATGAGCCACTTTCTCTCCTAACTCATCAATGCTTTTCTCCAGTTTAGTTACTGACCTCTACACAAACTCAGCCCGAGTCTCATCCTCCTTCAGCTTGTCAGAAAGGATGTTGATCTCTTCCTCATACTTGTCTTCCTTCTGCCAGTACTTATTCTCTACACCCATTAATGTGTTCAATGTCTGGCCCTTTTATTCTTAACTGTTCATCCAGCTGTCGAACTTGGTCAGTCCAAGGCATTCTCCTTGTGGAGCTTCAGCATCTCTATCTTCTTCTTGATGGGGTTCAAGGTGATGTGCTGAGGGGGCCCCTAGGCTGTGGCTGGAACTCAGGCATGGAGCTGCAAGTTGAGTGTGCAGTCAGGCAGCCAAGCCCAGCTGGGGTCTCAAGAGCTTTTAAACTTCATAACAGAACTTTTGGAAAAATGGCGGTGAAGTTGGTGGGCAGAGTTTAACCTTCACACAAAAAAGAGGAGAGAAGGCAAGATCTATCTAAAGGAGCTGCTTTGGATATATAGAGAAGGGGAAGGTGCTCTGTTTCATCTAGGAGGGTACTAGAAAGATAAAGGAGCCAAAGGAAAACCGTCAGTTGCTCACACCCCTGGTTGGAAAGGGCATTGATATCCTGCCCTCAGGGCAAGTAGCCTCAGTCCCTCTTGCTTGCTGCTGCCAATGGACTGGGTTGGGGCAGTTCCCTTGGAGGAAGAGGAGTCTGGCACAGGGTGGAAAGTGGTTTCTTTGCTCTGAGTTTGGCCAGCTGAGCCCACTTTGAATCTCTGATGGGATCCTGACCTGTCCAGGATAGGAGAGGGGTGATCTACCATGGCAGGCTGTCATGCCCCGCTGCCAGGGGAGAGAAAGCAATTAGATTAGAGAGGGGTCAGGGACAGGCCCCTAATCAGCAGGACTCTAGCAAGCTGTAGAACTCTAAAAACACTTGGGGGAAAGGGGACAGATAGCTCTCTGAAGACTAATCAACCTAAGGAGACAATTTAACTCAGTGGAGAAATTCCTGCCTTGCACATATGAGGCCCCTAGTTTGATTACCTGGTAGGTCAACAGCATGATCCACCAGGTTATCAGGCATCCAGCTGATACCTTATGACAGGAAATATATAGACATACTTTTTGTTTTAGACTTTCTTGGATCTGCTTTTTTTTCCCCACAGTTCCTTTATTTTTAATTAATTAATTAATTAATTTTTTATTTTATTTTATTTTTATATTTTAATCACCAAAACCGGGTACATCACCTGCAAAGGGCAGGCTACAGGGTGATTAATTGATGAACACTAGCAGCTTGAGAAGATCCTTAGGGGCCTAAGAGGGAAGACTGTTTTTCCTTGGTTATTTTGTTGTTGTTGTTATTGTTGTTGCTGCTGCTATATTGTTTCTTTTTTTGTCTTTCACATTTCTTCCCCCCCTCACTTTTACTTTTACTGATTATTTTTCTACCCATGTTATTTCTTTTCTTTTCTTCATTTTTCTATGTTCTGAGTCTTGTTTTTCATTCATTCCTCCTCTTTTTGTTTGGTCTTCAATTCTTTTTTTTTTTTTTTTTTTTTTTTTTTTTTTTTTTTTTTTTTTTTTTTTTTTTTTTTTTTTTTTTTTTTTTTTTTTTTTTTTTTTTTTTTTTTTTT